>JAASFS010000812.1:0-11836 GCA_023333865.1 Globisporangium perplexum | reverse complement strand
TTCGCCTGTCTGTTTGTCTGTCCGTCACTTCGCTCTAGTCCACTAGTCCGCGATGAGCGACACCATGCGGTCCCAGAACGTCGTGCTGCTCTTGACGTTGTTGCCAGTCGAGAGTGACGAGCGGTCCGAGAGCTCCGAGAACGTGTGCATGCTTGGGTCTTCGGGTGTACCGTCTCGCCATGACTCGTACTCGAGATGCTGCTGGGTCGCGTTCGGGTTCCCCACCGCTTTATCAGAGCGCTTGGCTGCAGTTGTCGAGCTTCCACCGCCGCCGCCACCCGCAGCTCTTCCGGTTGCTCGAGAACTCACGGACGATGACCCTCTCTCGTTCGAGAACGGCGAGTCCGTGAACCCGAATCGACTCCTCTGGTAGTCGTGGTACGGGTTCACGCCGTTGTTGATCATCGCCGCGTAGTTGCGCTTCTCGGCCTCAGTCAGTACCTCCACTTGGTGGCGCCACACCACCACCTGTTGCATCAGGCTCTCCACCTCCTCCGAGTGCTCTTCCGCTAGCTTCTGCAGGTACTCCTCGTGCTTGCGCTGCAGTTCGTTCATCGTCGTCTCGAGCTCCTTCTTCGACCTGCGCTCCGCAATCACCCGCGCGGTCTCGATCGACTTGTTCGACTCGCGCACCAGCCGCTCCTCGTGCTCGGCGACCTTCTGTTTCGCGCTCGCGTGCGCGGCTTCGAGCATCGTGTGGTACTCCTGCTTGGAGCTCGCAAGCAGCATGTCCGAGACCTGACACCGCTCTCTCGCGCTCATCAAGTCAGCTTCGCGCGTCGCGAGATCCAGACGCAGCCGAGTGATCAGCGCGTCCTTCTCGGCGGTCTGTGCGCGCATGAGTGCCTCTGAAGTTTCGGCTTCCTCCTGCTTCTGCCGACTCTCGCGCTGCGAGTCTTGCAGCGCGCCGATCTCGTTTCGGATCGAGGCGTTCTCGACGAGCGCCAGGTGCAGGTTGCTGCAGAGATCCGACTGAGCCTCCGAGAGACACTCTAGTGCGTGCTCGAACGCTTTCGCCGGGTTTGCCTTCACCATCTCGCCGCGGCGCGAGTGCGTGGCGCCAGGTGAGCTCGAGTCGGGTGCTGGCTGCTGCTCTGCAAGATCGGTCTCCAAGAACGGGCTGTAGTCTACGAGATTCATGAGCAAGCCAGGTACGCATGACGCGCGCCATCCGGTCAGTACGAGCAAGTCCATCGGTCGTGTGCGCATGTCACGAACACCTGAACGCACCTTTGAACCAGCGGAAGCATATCGACGTCGGACGCGACGCCTTCGAGAGCATCCGCATCACGGCCGGAAACTTCACGCCGAACGTGCTCTCGTTGTTGATCGAGACGAGCACGAAGCCTTTGCCCAAGTGCTTCTCACTAAGCAGTAGCGATGCACACCAGCGTCAACACACACATTTGCAACATGCAGGACTGGGACCACTGCAGCACAGCACCTACCCTCCCAGGTAGCTCGGGCGAGCGGAGAAGAACTAATACACAGAGCAGACAGCAATGTAAGTCGCTACCGCCACTGGAGCGCACCATCATGAAACTACAGACATCGTCTGCTTACCTGTGGCGGGATCTCGAGCATCGCGGCTTCGACATCGCGGATCTTGCATGCGCCGAGCGAGAACCCGAGCGGCCCCGTCGACGTGCTCCAGATACCCTGAGCTTTGCGCTCGCCCAGGGCTTTGAACTTCTTGTCCATAGCACTGGTGTCCGCAGCGGAGCCCTCGTCGTTGTCACTCTTCGTCAGCAGCTCGCTCTCGTCGTACTCGAGTTGTTCCCGCTGACGCAGGTCGTGCAGCAGGCGCTGCGAGAGCAGCGTGAAGAACCCGCGCGAGACGACGTCGCGCACCTCGCCGCCGATGTCGTCCCACGAAGCGAGCTCTTCCTCCTCCTGGTTCGCGAACAGCGCGTCCGCAGTTTCATTGCGTCTGCGACCGAACAGGTCGCCGAACACCGAGCTGAAGATACCGATCGACTTGCGCGAGTCGACGCTGTAGCGGCGCGGCAGCGAGTCCTTGCTCCTCACGCTTGTACCGCCGCTGCCGCTGGTTGGTTCGTTAGCCAGCAGCGACGACGACGTCGACTTGAGCGCCACTGAAGAGCGCGTGCGGAACTGCAGCTCCTGCGCTCCGCCGATGCTCTGGCTGCTGGCAGTCGTAGACACGGCGCTCGACGCCCTCCGAGCGCGCTGGCTTGTCGGGCTCCCTGCATCCATGCTGCCTCTGTCGTCGAGCTCCTTCAGGTACGCACTCTTCGTGCGCTCGCGGCGGTGCAAGTGCGGGTTGTAGAGGAATCGCAAGCGGAGCGGCAGTCCGACGGACCGCAGGTGGCTCAGCACTTTGTCGAACGGGTCGCCCGTGACATCGACGCCGTTGATGAGCACGAGCTTCGATCCGATCTGCACCTTCGCGAGGTTCGGGTCGAGCTCCGACGCGCCACGCAAGAAGCCGCTCACGGTCGCGCCGATGTACGTGCCCTGCAGGTCGCGGCTGGGGGTGAGGCGCAATCCCAGCCCCGCGCTCGTCTCGATCGACGAGCGGAGCTTGGACGGGAAAATTGGCGCCTGCGTGAGCTCGATGTTGACCTCCTCGAGCGCGAACGCGAACGCTGGCAGCCCGCGGAAGTAGTGCGGGAACGGTGAGTTCGCGCCAGCGAAGAGGAACGCGCAGAGCCAGACCGCGGGCATCGCCTCCTTGGCGAAGTTCGCGTCGCCCGGACCGACGTGCGACTGCCACAGCGACGCGAAGAGCGCGTCGACGCCGTCCGGGTGCTGGTCGCGCAGCGTGTGGAAGTAGCTCTGCGTGTTCTCGACCACGCCCGCGAGCCACGCGTGGAGCTCCACGAGGCGGTCCTTGCACTGCTTGGCGTAGAAGATCTTGAGGTACGCCTGCGAGAGGCGCGGCACGACCATGTCCGCGAGCAGCTCGGAGGAGCGCGAGACGTACTTCTGGAACTGCCGGTACCGCCGGTAGATCTTCCAGCTGCAGCACAGTTGCACGAGCCCACATGTCCACCTGTCAGCTTATAAACAGCCCACGGCGACGCCGTCTCAGCGCGTGACGAACGGACACGAACGCACGTCTTGAGGTCTCCCGGCACGCCCATTGAGCACTCGAACACGTAGCTTCAGCACAAACACAGCAGCAGCAAGAGCGTCAGCGCCGCTGATACCCGCGCTCGGCTGTCCGCGCTCTCTGCCGTAAACAGGGAGCGCACATGTCGACGCTCTCGGGGCTCCGGTAGTACCCCACGGGTTTGACGGCGATCGGTCGCTCGGCCACCTGCCGCGCGAGCGCGCGCCAGTCCTCCACGAGCGTCAGCGCGGCGTTCGCCTCGTGCGCGAACGGGTGCGGCACACCGAGCGCGCGCGAGATGCCGTCCACGAGCGCCGCGGCCGCGTCCATCGCTGCGAGAGGCACGCGGAGAGTCGCGAGCGGAGCGCGGTTGGGAGGGAGCGAGTCGCTGCTGCTGCTACTGCGGCGAGAGAGAGAGAGCGGAAGTGCGGGGCTGCCCGTCGCTCAGCGCCTCCTGCTTGTGCTACGATCGATTGTCGGAGAGCTGCTCTTGATGCTTGCTGTCCGAGGTGAGGCGAGTGAGAAGAATGGGAGTGATTGTGTGATGTGTGTATATCGGAATTAGTCGAAAGGTGTACCGTGGTTCGCATTTTCTTCGTGCGCTGCACAGCGAAAAGTAAGCAGCGGTGAAGACTTTTGAGTGCAGCTGCAAACGAGATCTGGTTCGAATCCAGCGTTCAGCCGTTCCTCTCGCGCAAAGCGAGCAAGAGATACAGCCACCGACAGCGAACATCGCATTCGTGAAGCGTTCGGGAAGCCGATCTGAACGCCGCACAAGCCCACAAACCAAGTTCTCTCTTCTCTCTCTCTCTCTCTCGCGCGCGCTTGCTCTCATGGACGCGATCGAGGTCGAGCCCACGCCCTCTTGAAGATCAGTTCTGCGATGAACCCTCCTCCTCGCCTCTCGCTACTCGCAGCCCTACGCAGTTCGCCACCTCGGTCTACTGTATTTGACAAAGTTCCTCACTCCCCTCCCCGTCAACTCTCGCTCATGCTCGCCGCCATTTCCTCGGCGCTCCGTCGCCATCATCGATGCCGCCGACGGCGCACGAGTTGCCACCATTGCCACCATCTTCTTCCCATCGCCGTCGCCGCGTCTTGTTGTCCGCGCTGTCTCGTTGTCGTCGGCGTGTCGCTTGCCGAGAGACCGCGGCGGTTCTCGAGTTCGTTCGCCCAGCCGGGACTTCGGCGCGAATCGACGACGCGAACGAGCCCCGAGCTTCGCCTTCCGGCGCCGCCGCAACGCCGCTCGGTTCTCCTCGCTCGCTTCCCGACGCGTCTCGAGCACCCGCGCGGACATGCAAAAATGAAACACGCACACGAATCGCACACTGATCACACACACGCTCGCTCGCTCTGCTCTGCTCCCGCCTTGCCGCTCCCCGACCCGATCCGATCCGTGCCGTGCGTCGCGGCACTTCCCACGCCTTAGATCGGTCGGTCCACGCGCGTGGAGCACACGACGCCCTTGTCGGTCATGCACGCGACGGTCTCGGCGCGGAAGTACTCGCCGTCGACCGACTTTATCCGGAACTGGACTGCAGCGCACCAGCGTCAACACGGTCAGTGGCCGCACACGGCAGCTCCGGCGGTCACGACAACGCTCTCACGTACACTTGCGCGCTTCGTTCAGCGCGCTGAACTTCTGGAACACACTGCGCACGTCCTGCACGTTGTCCTGAGGGCGAAAGCACAGAAAGAAAAGCGCCAGTGCGTCAGTCAGTGCTGCTGCTGCTGCTGGCGCCGCCGCCCAACGAGTGAAGACACCGTCCTCTTCGAGATGAGACGCACCGGGTGCACGAGGTCGAGGAAGCTCGTCTGCCCCGCGATGATCTGGTCGTTCTGGTACCCGAGCATGCGCGCGTACGCCGCCGACGAGTACATGAAGATCGCATCTTGGCTCACGAGCGCGATGAGATCGATGCACTGCTCGCAGATCTGCTGGTAAATCTGCAGCTGCGTCACGTCGTGCTTGAGCGACTCGACGAACTCCTTCTTGCGCTGCCGCGACTTGCGCGAGTGATCGCGGTTGCGCTCGCGGCTCTTCTCCTCCTTCAGGAACGCCTGCTGCTCGTCCTCGTTCAGGTCGCCTGCGGACATCACCAGCACCACCATCATCACATGCGGCGGTCAGCGCGCAGCACAACAGCATGGCATCCACCCCATCTATCGCTCGACGCACTGAAGCCATGGCCGTTGTTGCTCTTGATCATCGCCGAGAGCATCTCGGGCGAGAGCGTCTGTGACCCGAGCGGTTCGTGCTGCGTGGGCTGCAGCATCAAGCCGCGGCCGGGGAACTTGTCCATGCCCATCATGTTCGGCTTGTGCATCTGCATCGCACCCACGCCGACGCCCGTGCCACCCGGGTAGCCCGAGCTCGGGTCGTACATGCGGTTGACGTCGTTGAACGCCAGCTCGCTCGCGCGGTCGTACAGCGGTGAGCTCGCGGGGGCGCCGCCCGCCGCCGCGCCGACGAACATAGCCGACGTGTTCATGCCTGAGCCAATGCCCGCCGGGAGAGTCACGGACGTCGCGCCACCCGGGACTTCGAGCTCGGTGCTCGCGCGGCGGTAGAGCGTGTCGAGGTAGTCCATGTTGGCCTGGATCTTGGCGAGGTCGGGCGTCGGCTGCATGCCAAAGGGCGTCGGCGGCGGACCGCCCATGTGCGGGGGTGGGAGCTCCTCGCCCGGTCCCTCGAGCTTGATGCCCATGAGCGCCGCGTACTCCTCGACGCTCGCGGGGAAGGCGCCGCCGCCAGCCTGCGGTTGCTGCGGCCCCTGCGGCGGCAGTGCGCCGGGGATGGCGAAGGCGCCAGGGAAGCCCTGGGATGACGGTGCCGCGTCGACGCCGACGGGGAGCCCAGCGCCGTTGAGCGAGAGGTGGGCGTGTGGGTGTGCAAAGCCCAGCAGCTCGCTGTCGTGCATCATATCGACGTCGGCGTCCGATGCGAACTCCATGCTGGGGCCGCGCCGATGCATGTGATGGGAGGGATGGAAGGAAGGAAGGAGGGACCGACGACGACAGCGACACCAACGACGACGGTGGCGACGACGGCGACGACGATGGTCGGTGCTTGGTGGTTCGTGTGGCGCTAATTGCGAAAATGAGGGAGAAAAGCAGGTCAACCACCAGAGGGCTACTATTCGAGCCAATCTGGTCTCAAATCTTGTTTCTTTTTTAGAAATATAGAGAAGTTTTGTCAAAAGAGCCAAACTTGCGGAGAGTATGCTGGCAAAAAATCAAGAAACTTAAATCTGAAAAATGGGTGGATGTGAGATGGCGATGGGCATAGTGAACGCAAGTGTGCAAATATGGTCAGCTCGCAATACTGAAACCAGGTTCAAAATCAACTTGGGTTGTGAAGAAGAGCGGGAAGAGCACCAAGACCGGTCATTCGCTCGACGACGCTGATGGCACGCGGAGGACGTCGTCGTTGCTCTCGGCGCTGCTCTGCGATGCTCTGCTCGTCGCTCGTCGCTCGTCGTTCGTCGCAGCCCCCGCTGATGATCGGCGGTGGTGGCGGCGGAGCCAACACCGCGGCGATCCTGAATTTCTTAGTCGCCTGCTTGTCGATCGATTGGTCGCGTTGCGTTCGAGTTGCGTCGTGTTGCCGCCACCTCGAGACGATCCCGTCGTGACAGCTCGCGCTGGCGATGCGGTTTACGGCTTGAGGTTCGCATGCTAGGAGGACTCACCAATTGGTCGACTCGATCCTCCGCGTCCAGCCTTGCTCTGCCTGCCTGTCCTGTTAGCTTCTCGCGCCTGCCTGCCTGCCGCTTGTCTGCTTCTTCTTGTGCTCGTCTTCCGGCGAAAGTGCCTTCAGCCTAATGACCAGCAGGACGCCGGCACTGGACCGCGTCTGCGCCGCACGCACGCGTTCGCCATTCTCGCCGCTGGATCGGGGCTCTTGGTTCGAGGACGCTTTGCGCAGGGCACCTTGCTCGCTTGCTGCTGTCCTGCGCTCAACAGCAGAGCTCAACAGCGGAGCAGCGCCAACGAGTGTGGTACATGCGCGCTCGCGAGCCCCGCGACAACCAGCAGCTGGCGCGCTTGCGTGGAGGTCGCCGCCGGGGCACATGACATGATGACGGGTGCTCGTTGGCCGATCATTGCCGAGCTCGACTGTGGCACGACGGAGATCCTTGCTCTTTGCGATCTTCGCAGCACGACGGTCAATAGCGAGTCCGCCAAGATTGCGCACTCGAATGCTTGGTACGAGTCAGTAAGAACATCAGAGCGTGCTGGAAGCGGCTCCAACTCGAACCCGCGGACGCGCTGAACGAGTTTGTGGTGCCCAGCCTCGCGTTCGCTCATATCAACCCGCCATATTGCTACTCGCTCGCTCGTCACGCATGGCTCGCCTCAGAAGATCGAGAGCGTCTTGATCTTGGTCGCGGTGGCGGTAAGCTCGAGCGCGCTCACATCGGTTGCGGGGCGTTTGTAGTCCGCCGGGATCTTCTCCTCGAGCAGGAACGACTCGGCGTGCGCCTTGGAGATCGACTCGCCCTGGTCGCCGCCAAGCGCGAGCAGCAGCAGTGCCGCCTCCCCGAACGCGAGCGTCTCTTGCTTGATCCCGAAGTCGCACTTCGGGTTCTCCTTGCGGCACGTCTGGATACGCTGCTTGCGCGTCGCGGCGAGTTCCTTGACACCGAGGCGACCCTGCGCGTTCGCGCGGCCGAGCAGGTCTGCGAGCAGGTCTGGGTTGACAGCTGCCGGGTCCTTGCCCACGTACGTGTCCGAGTGTACGAGCGAGGCGTCGTGCTCGATGTTGTTGTGCGTGCTGAGGAAGTCAAGCGAGAACTCCTCCGGGACTTGACTCACGAGCAGGCTCGAGATGCCCTCGCCCATGTTGTACACAGACATGATGCCCTGCTTGAGGATCGCGCGCGTGATATTCTGGCCGTTGCGCGGCAGGTACCCGTGGTTCGCCAGCGCGTTGATCGCCGGACATGGCGAGCGCCGGTACTGTGTCGTGGCGCCGACGACGCCGGAGACCTCGCTACCCGTCGGCTTGTAGAAATCGCCGGTCATGAGAGCAGGAGCCACGGTGCCCTGGGCGTGCGTCGGAGTCACAGACGCGATGGCGGCGAGGGTGGCGGCGAGGACGACTTGTGGGATCGAGACCATCTTGAGTTGCTTCGAGACGGTGGAGATCGGAGATCGGAGGGAGAGAGTGAGAGGCTCGGTGACTGTGTCTTGCTTGTCGAGATGGAAAGTGAGGCAGCGAAAGCGATGTCTAGCCGGCGAGTCCGATGGTCCAGTTCGGGTTGACTGCGATGGACGTCGTTGAGTGCTCGCGGGATCAGTTCGCGTCGCGTCGGTGCTGCTTGACCTTGAAGGCGGCTTGTGTCCGCTCTCGGTGAGTCACATGCGATTCGAAAGGCACTGCATCTCATACACTTAGTGTTCCGAGCTGGCTCGAATCGAGTCGACGTCGAGTCAGATATGCTGTTTACTAGGTCGATGCAGCTCCTGTGTTTCAACAAACTCGAGGATGACCTTGGCGGGAAGGGTGCTCGCATCCGTGCGGCTGGATGCTGGTAATGGTGCTCGCTCGCAGGAGCGTCTCGCTCCTTTCCCTGCATTGCTCGCCTCGGCGAGAGGTGCGTCTCGCTCTGGCAGCTTTGGATGCGCCACGAGAAGCCGCATGCTAAAGCCAAGTCCCCGGCAGTGGCGACACACCCAACGATAGCCATCGTATTCGCTCGCGCCACCGCGCGCAGCTCTCGATGAATGACAGCCGGCGGTGCCTCACAACAACAACCGCGTTGTTCGACGCGGATCCTGACTGAACTCAGCTTTTCCGGCGGGAAGGCGCGGTGAGGAGCTCGGGACGGATTCTACGGAGTGCAACACCGTGTCACGCGCGTGATCGACCTGGTCCCTCAACTCGCAGAGCGGAGACTCGCGGGGACCCTACGCTGTGCGAGCTCGGCGTTGTCTCGCTGTAGCGACCAGGAAAGTTCCCAATGTCCCGCTGCACGGTCACAGTCGATCGCGATGAAGTGTACGCACTCGCCAGCAGCGCATTGGGTTCCGAGGCAGCCAAAAGCGAGTCGAACGCGTGCTGCTACAACGACTGCAGGCGGCATCATGGACCAGGAGCACATGTGTGTGTCATGTGTACCAGCTTGACTTGTTGCCCAAGTTCATTCGAACAGGTCCGTCTGGAGTCCGAGGCAGTGGCAGACTGGGTCTGCCTCGGATCTTATGTAAGTCCATTTCCAAGTCCAAGCTGGGAGAGGAAGCTCCCCACGTTTGCTTGCGACTTGTCAGTTGGCGTTCCGATGAGTGCAGGCCAAATCGACGTAGAGCTACCAGCAGCAGCGGCGGCGGTAGCGGCGCCGCTCTCTCGCGATGTCGAGTGCCGCTTCTTCCAGAACACCCCTCTGAGCGTCCCAGCATGCCTGTCGCTCACTGCGCGCGGCATCGAGCTCTCGCGTCCGCGCAATGCGAAGATACAAGGCCAAGTCTCGAGTTCGCGCGAGGAAGTGGTGATCCCATGGAGTGACATCCTCGGCGCGTCCATGCTGACTACAGACACGATGGTCCACGTGCCAAAGTACAAGGCATCGTCAGCGATCCCGCTCACCGACTTTGTCGTCTTCGGCTGCATCCCCAAGGATCACCAGGTCGCATCTGCTGGCGTCTTCCGGAGACTTCGCAGCTTGAGCTGTCTGACTGCGTGCCTTGACGAGGATCTCGTATTCGCTCTCGATGCCGCGCCGAAGGACAAGACGGCGACCACAGCGACGACGGAATCAGGCGCGAACCAGCGCGACCGCGTGCTCGTACAATGGGTCTTCCGCTACGACGGCGACGACGCTCGCTCCGTCGCGCCGCAGCTCGTGCGGGCGATTCAGACGCATGCTGACCCTCGCCAAGCTGACTCGGGGAGTGCACGGTCAGGAGCGTCGGCATCGGACCCACGAGTACGCCACGAGTTGTGTGCAAGGACTTGCTCAGCTTGTACGTTACCGTTCTGACGCCGAGGTCCCGTTGCTCTACTTGCGCAGAGGTTCTTCGTGCTTGTGAACCCGGTTGGCGGCACCGGAAGCGCGAAGCAGCTCTACGACGAGCTCGCGGCCCCGATTCTCCAGCAGAGCGGTGTCGAGTGCGAGATCGTTGTGACCACGCACCAGTACCATGCCACAGAGATCGCACGAGAGTTGCCTCTGGGCATCTTCGACTGCGTCGTCGCGGTTGGCGGGGACGGACTCCTCTCGGAAGGTAACGCTGCAGCAGGAGAATGGAGGCAGGGGTGGGTGGGTATGGTTCGCGTGTCCTCTCTCACGTCGTCGGTCGGCGTGGATATAGTTCTGCAGGGGCTCATGCAGCGCACAGACTGGCAGGAAGCCGTCAAGCAGCCACTCGGAGTACGTGCTCAACGTTGCAGATCTGCGGTGTGCGTGTGGCAAGAACTGACGCTGATGTGTGCCACAGATTCTCCCTGGCGGCTCTGGCAACGGATTGAGCGCGTCACTGCTCCGCCGTAGCAACGAGAGTCTCACGTTCGTGAGCGCTGTGTACGCGCTCGCCAAGGGCTATCCGCAGGAGCTCGACATCGCGAGCGTCAAGAACGGAGAAGGCAGCGTGATGTACTCGTTCCTGTCGCTCTCGTGGGCGTTCATCGCAGATGTGGACATCGACTCGGAGAAGTTCCGCATGTTCGGCGGCGCGCGCTTCACGGTCTCGGCAGTCGCGAAGCTCCTTTCGCGGCACAAGCGCTACGCTGGCAAAGTGCGCTATCTCGTCTGCGATCCGGCATCTGCGCCGCCACCCAAGTACCACGAGCGCGAGAACGAACGAGCGACGGATCTTGAAGATCAGCGCAGCAGCGAAAGGAGCAGACGCGAACCTGCGCTGTCGTGCTTGTCGTCGTCGGAAGGCGCCAACGAGGGTGAGTGGAGGGAGCTGAGCGGCCCGTTCCACGTGTTCTGGGGAATGAGCGTCTCGCACTCCACGAGCGATGGCTTCGTGGCGCCTGGTGCGGCCATCGACGACGGCTACTACCACTTGCTCGTGATGGAGGGCGAGTTCTCGTGGCTGAACTTGACGCGACTGCTACTCGGACTCGAGGATGGCTCGCACATCGGCAAGAAACAGGTGCAGCTCATCCGGACACGCGCGTTCACCTTGCAGGTGGAGGACCCGAGGGATCGACTGTGTGTCGACGGCGAACTCTTCGATGGTCCGGAGCTCAAGGTGCGTTCGTGATCGAAGGTGTCGGAGTTCGGAATGGGAGTGTGTTGCTCTGACTCGTGCGGTACGATGCTGCGGTGTAGGTCGAGGTGCATCGAGCGCTCGGATGCGTGGTGTGTCTGCCTCCGAAGCACTGACGCTGCTGCTACAGAGTGTGGAGTACGCACCGATGAGCCTCAAAGTACATGCAAGAAGGGGTTCGCATCATCACAATCTGTTGGACACTCGGACGATGGATGCGATAGATACGGTGGATACGATGGGACCCACAACGCTGCTGCTGGCTGCTCGCTCGAGGCGCTTTCGCGGTTGATCGTCTTGACCTCCAAAGTCCAACGCTGCGTGACGACCCCGTTCGCGGATCGATCGATCATCGAGTCGAGTCGAGTCCTGCGTTGCTGGTCGTGTCCACTCTCACCCGCTGCGATCCTTTCGCGAGCACCAAGTCGCTCGCTCGAGCGCTCACTCATTCCCCAACTCGCTCGCTCACGGCCACCAGCAGCAGCACCACCACCACAAGCTCCTCCACTCTTCCGACCGATGGACGCCAGCAAAGCC
>JAASFS010000811.1:0-11881 GCA_023333865.1 Globisporangium perplexum | reverse complement strand
GATGTCGCTGTTGCGCGATGAACCGCGTCAGGCGGACGTGATCGCGAACGGCGCGCTCGAGTGTCTGTCGCTCAACCAGGCGAAGTTCGTGGAGCTGTTGGGGCCGCTGCAGGACATCTTGAACCGAGAAGCCGAAGAGCGCAAGGTGGTACTGAAGGATCTTGCTTGGCGAGACCTTGAGTTCGTGGCGCCGTTGGGCTCAGGCACATTCGGTCGCGTGAGTCTGCTGCGCCACAGTCTCTCGGGCAAGCCGTACGCCATGAAGACTGTCAACAAAGCCATTGTGGTCGCGTACAAGCAGCAACAAAATGTCTTGAGCGAGAAGAACACAATGGCGCAGTGCAACCACCCGTTCATCCTCAAGCTTCACCAAACATTCCAGGATCGAGACAATCTGTACTTCTTGCTCGACTTCGTGCAAGGCGGGGAGCTCTTCACGTACTTGCACTGCTCGCCGAACTCGCCTCGGCAGCTCGAGGAT
Source organism: Globisporangium perplexum (assembly GCA_023333865.1). Classification (NCBI taxonomy): domain Eukaryota; phylum Oomycota; class Peronosporomycetes; order Pythiales; family Pythiaceae; genus Globisporangium; species Globisporangium perplexum. Next base: position 11,400 of record JAASFS010000811.1, on the reverse strand, counting down.
GACCACGCACGGTTCTTCGCGAGCCACGTGCTCATGGCGCTCGAGTACTTGCATGACCGCAACATCGTGTACCGCGACCTGAAGCCCGAGAACTTGCTCATCGACGCGGACGGATACCTCAAGTTGATCGACTTTGGGTTTGCGAAGGTTGTGGAAGATCGCACGTACACAATGTGCGGCACGCCAGAGTATCTGGCGCCGGAGCTGATCCTCGGCACGGGGTATGGCAGAGGCGTGGACTACTGGGCTCTCGGTGTGCTCGTCTACGAGATGGTCGTCGGGTACTCGCCATTCGCGGTGCGGGGCGACGCGCACGAGATGCAGATCTACCACAACATCAAATCTGCAGAGGTGCGTTTCCCGGAGTGGGTGAGCAACCCGTGTCGGGATTTCATCTCGAAGCTGCTGGAGCGAGACGCGACAAAGCGCCTGGGCCTCACGCACGGCGGAGTGAGCGCCGTGCGCGCACACGCATGGTTCGACGGGTTGGACTGGGAGGGCGTGTACAGGAGGTCGACACCAGCCCCATACCAGCCTCGACTCGCGGACGCACTCGATACTTCCAAGTTCGACGGCGCGGGTTACTGGCAGGAGAGCGACGACGACATCCTGCTGCCGTACGTGGACGACGGCAGCGGTTGGGACCGGGACTTCTGAGAGATAGGCGCAACTCCGAGTCGAGCTGATAGCGCGGTCTTATATATTTGTATATATTGTAGCTGCGCTTTGGCTGGTCCAGTCAACTCTAAACGCCGTCAACACTCCGCTCGTGTGCACCTCCGCTCGCGTTCTCCTCGATCGCCTCACCTCCAGCAGCAGCCCACCCACCGCTATGCGCTACCTCCGCGCCAAGGGCATCCGCAAGGCGCTGCGGCAGTTCCACTTCCTCTGCGGCATCAAGCCGCCCTACAAGGTGCTGCTCGACGGCAACTTCGTGGCCATGTGCGCGCAGATGAAGGTGGAGCTACACGAGCGCCTGCCCAAGTTCCTGCAGGTGAAGCCCCACGAGCTGCAGCTTTTCATCCCGCGCGCCGCGCTCGCAGAGCTCGAGTTGCTGGGCGACGACATGCGCGCAGCCTTCGAGCTCGCGCAGTCCTTCACCGTCGTCGAGGACGACGAGTCTGGCGACTCGGACGCGCCGCTAGACGTCACGACGGCCATCCGCCGCCTCATCGGCGAGCGCAACGACCGCAAGTTCCTCGTCGCGACACAGGAGGTGGAGCTGCGCAAGGAGCTGCGCGCGTTGCCCGGCGTGCCGCTCTTCTACCTCAACCGCTCCGTGCTCGTGTTCGAGGACATCTCGCGCGCCACGCTCGCGATCGTGCGTCAGGAGGAGAAGGCCAAGATGGCCAAGCTCGACTCGAACGAGAAGCGCAAACTCGACCGCGTGGCGGCCGACGGCAGCGACGGCGAGCAGGACCCGGAGCAGCAGCGGCGGCTCAAGAAGGTGCGCGCGAAGGGTCCGAACCCGCTCTCGATGAAGAAGCCGCTCAAGAAGAAGGTGCGTGCGAAGAAGCCCAAGGCGGCCGGCGCACAAGCGTGAGCCGATCTCAATGCACGTTGTGGACCAAACGCTCGCGCTGCCCTTTCGGTCTCTTGGCTCGCTGCTCACTGCGCTCACTCGCTCACGACCTTATGGCGCTCGCAAGTGCACAACGCGACCGGTTCACGCCTTAGCGTTACACGTCACAGGCGACTCGCGCCGCCCACCGCCGCCACGCTCACTCGCTCATGAACTGCATCGCGGCGAGCGTCGACGGCGCAGGTGGTGCGAGCGACAACCCAGCGGCGGCGGCCATGCAGCTGCTACACGCGAGCTCCAGGCTCGCAGCGTGGACCAACTCGGAGGCACACACGCAGCTGCCTAGCACGCTCCAGCATGGCCCAGTGCAGCTACTGCAGAGCGCGACACGGAACGCCGACTCGCCACACATCAGCGCGCGGCTGCTGGGCGACACGCTCGTGCTCCTCACGTACGGCGCCAGCTACTTGGAGACGCGCGGCGATCGCTCGCACCTCTTGCGCTGGTTCGAAGACTTTCGAGCACAGCGTGCCGCAGATCGTGCGCTGCTCCATTCACACGCGCTGCGCATCCAGTCGCAGTTCCGCTGCCAGCGCTTCCAGACGCAGCGACTCGCGCCGCTCGAGCTCGACACGGACGCGTGGCTCGTTCCGGAGGTGCAGGAGATGATGAAGTCGCAGTCGCCCACGCCCACCGCCGAGCTTGTGACCGTCGCTGTTGCTGTCGACGGCGAGGAGCTCCAGTCGCAGATCGAGAAGTACGCCGGCGAGTTGCGAACGCGCGTGGAGACTCGGCGTCGCGACGCCGAGCTGCAGCGACAGCGAGAGCAGAGAGCACAGCGGGAGCAGGAGGAACTGAAGAAGAAGGCGATCTACCAAGAGCGCCGGCGCCATGAAAGCGCGTGCCGGAGGTGGAACTACTTCACCGGCCGCCTGCTGCGCCTGCACCTCGAAGAGCACCACCAGCAGATCCAGTCGCGCGCGGATGCGCGGCGCAGGACGATCTTGCCGCAGCCATCGCCGGACATCGAGAGCCTGCGAGCCGGCGCTTTCTCGGCTTCGAGTCGCCAGGAGGTGACACCGCCGCTGAGCACGCGAACGCTCGCGGCGCGCAAGAGCAGGCACACAATCCAGCGGACGGCGTCGTCGCTGATGAAGAACGCGATGCACCGCAACTTCATCCGAGAGTTCGTCGCGAAGGTGATCGCGCGCGGAGTCAGCCGCGTGTTGTGCGAGTCCAACATGCGCGTCGACACAGGGCAACGAAGAAGCATCGAATGCCAGCTGAGCTCCATCTCCACACCGCCAGGTGACGCTGGCGGGAACGCGAGTGGGAGCAACGAGAACCCCGTTCTCCGCATCGCGATCCTGCTCTGCGATCTCCACTTCGGCACCAAGTACGTGGGGCTCTACCAGCGCTTTCTGGAGCGCGCGGCGAAGGAGAAGGGTCTCGCGATCGAGTGGCAGTTGTTCGACTGCGTCAAGTCGCAATTCCCCACGCACGCACTCCAGCGAGTGCTGCACGCGTTCCTCGTCGCTGGTGGGCCGAACAGCGGCACCACCCACGTGACAGCCCACAGTCTTTCCGAACAGCGCATTCATCGACCAGACAACTCAGAGAGCGTAGACCCGGACGATGGAGGATCGTCACGAGCTGGAGCGTCCGCACCACCAGCAGCAGCAGCAGGCGGAAGCTCCTGGCGAAAGAACCTGCAGAAGCTGCTTCGAGCGATCTACAACAACAAACGAGCTGCACTAGGCGGTCTAGGACTCGGACACGTCGTACTCGCGGAGGCCCTCGGTGCGAAGTGCAGTCGACGGGAGTGGGAGGACGGATGGAGCGTTCTGGACCCCAAGCTCTTCGACGCTAAACTCCTCGACGGCAGGCTCGCCGAGCGTACCACCACAAGCAGCAACCAGCAGCCGAACAGAGCGAAGTACGTCGGCATCAAGTACCTCCACGGCGAGTTCGTGCAGTCGATGGACTTCGCGCCGCGCGGCATGAAAGTCTGGCGCAGTCTCGACCAGCGCTTCGTCTCGAGCTTCAAAGACAGGAGTGTGCTCTCGTTCGACGGCTTCCCCGAGTGCGGCACGTTCGTGTTCGAGACCATGAGCGAGTTGTACGATCGCGAGAAGCAGAACCAAGCGAACTTCCCTGCGGTACCTTCAGGAGGCGGAAGCGATAGGTATCGCCGGCAGCAGCGCGGCACTGTGAAATGCGACAGTATCGCCGAGGATGCGTCTTCCTCAGCGATACCAGTTGCTTCCGTTCCAGCTCGGCGAGTTGGCGTTGACACCCGCCTGACCCTCGAAGAGAAGAAGCAGCTCCTTGACGTCACGGACATCTCGCAGGTCGTCGCACACGCACTAGTGGATCACTTCCACATCGCAGCCGCCTCCTCGGGTACCTTCGCGATGCCTTCTGCGCCAACAACCATCGAAGTCGCGGCAGTGGTGAATCCTGTCAACTGCACCGACCTCCACGAAGCGATTCGAGCGGCAGCAACGGCAACTGCTGCTGTGATGGTCGGAGGAGGACGCGACGTAGATGGCGTCACGTCCGTGTTGCTGCGAGTGCGAAGCTCTAGCGACGGTCACCTCGTGGTTCTCAGCGCGCAGCTCGAGGAGTTCGTGCTCAACCACGAGCGCAAGGCTCGCGAGATCGTGAATCGACGGCCGTCGATGTCGCTGCGCTCGACTAGCAGTGTGCTCTTGCGCAAGAACAGTCGCTACGCGGAGGAGGAACCATCGCGGCTGCTCTCATTGCACACGTTGCGCGACCAGAAGCTGGCGCTGATGGGTGACGCGGCAGCATCTTCGGTGACCTCGTCTTCTTCAGTAACTGTAAGCGGGGCAAGCTTCCAGCAGCAGCGCGCCACCGCGCTCCAATCGCCTACTGCCAACCGGAGCAGTCCGTCGGGCACTACTGGCAACCAAGCGAGGTCAGTTCCGGCGAGCGACTCTGGTGTGGTAGCGGCAGGTGTTCACAAGGTAACTTCGTCAGTGGCGAAGCGCGCGCGAACTGCAGCTGTCGGCGTTCTGACGCTCTCGGAGGCGCTCTCGCACCTCCAGACTGAGTTGGTGACAGCAAGCACACGGGCCGCTGCGAACGGCGCGACGAACAACACCATCGAGAGGCGGCGCCAGGCAAAGTCACCGAGCGTGATCTTCCAGTTTGTCGACGAAGAGTCCAGCTCGCCACCGTTCCGCGTCCACCGAAGGAGCCGAAGAGAGCTCCTAGCGCTGTATCTGCGCCTCACTGCTGCGCTACGCGTGGGCGAGGTCCCGGAAGAGCGCGTCTGCGTCCTCTCTCGCCAAACGCTGCTGCTCGAGTTCCTCCGTGAGCGCCAGCCGCTGTGGACCCTGCTGAAAGACTGCAGGCGCTCAGCTGAGATGCCGCCGCAGCATCACGTGCGACGCGTGACCTGGTACGCCAGGTACGCCGACGCATTGCTGTTCGACCAAGAGATGCTGCTGAGCAACTCGGCGAAGGAGAATGAGACGCTCTTCCAGCAAGCGCGGTACCACGGACTCCGAATCTTCATCACGCGAGAGCGTGAGGCGGCATACCCGGAGAGTCTTGTCGTCAGCACTGGCGGTGTCGGTCGGAGGAGTATGGCTGAGAGCCGCCAGCGCAAGAGCAAGCGCTCGCAGTCACCGATACTGGGGCATCGACGCAGCTCAGCAAGCACCTCGCCTGGCAAGGAGCAGGCGAAGGAGAAGGATCTGTACATCGTCGAGATCCTGCTGCTCGCGCTCACGGGCATCGACGGAGTGCTGACGTCGACACCCGATCTCGTGCTCGAAGCTGCGCATAAGCTGGCGTCGAAGAGTCCGATCATCGCGCAGGTGGAGCAGCTCTTCCGCGCATGGCAGGTAAAGGGCAGTGGCAAGGCTGCCCCGATCCTCCACAAGCGCTCGTCGCTGCGTCTAGCGGACGACGAGCAAGACGAGGAGAGTGAGGACTACATGGGCAGCGAAGACCACGGCGGGGAGGCGGATCTCGTGACTGCGCTAGACGAGCGCGAGATCGCGCTGGAGATGTCACGGCAGTTTGCGGAGCACGGTGTGCGGCGACCGCCGTCTTCGTCCTACGTGCCCCTGCGGCCGCTCCAGCCCAAGCGCGGCGACCAAGTGCTTGGCGCGAGACGCGGTGAAGTAGCCGGAGTCCGGACTCACGCCTCGCTCGAAGGCGAGGGCGACAGAGGGGAGGATGCAGCGACTCGGAGTCGTCTGCGGTCGATCGGCGCGTTTCGCACCGCGTTCCAGCAGCAGCGCCAGAACGCGGGAACCCCGCCGCAGCTTGCAGGAACTTCGCTCGGACCGGTGCATCCAGTCGCCGGCGAGGACAGTAGTGCGGATCTCCGAGTGGCGTCGCGAGCGCCAGAGCTAGCGCTGAGCGCGATTGTTTTGCAAGCTGCCAAGGCACCGAAGCATCGGAAAGCGAAGTTCTCACGCTAGATGCGGAAGACCCTGGGCTACTGTAGTGCTCATCCGAGTCACATCGACACCACTGAAGTACCAACAGGTATGCACGCAGCGTGCTTTGCTAGCGTACTCAGGTCCTGCTTCTCTCCCCCGGTACCCGCTCGCCGAGCTCGGCTCCGTCCGGCAACCTTGTGCGCCGCTTGATATCTGTCGGAGAGTGAAATGACACCCGGTCGCGATCATTTCATCAGATGACTTGAGTATAGTATGATGTGAGGACGGATGTCGTGGGATCCGACGAACTCCTTGCTCGCTGTGCGCGAACCATTACCGAAAGGGCAACGAAAGCGAAATGGACGCGACGACGACGACTGCGGCTGCGACGGCTGCGACGGCTGCGATGGCCGCGCCGCCGGCGACCGTTGCTGCGAGCGCGACGCCGGACGCTGCGCAGCTCGAAGTCCCCAAGTCGCCGACCGAGCGCCTCCGCGACGCCGTGGAGAAAAGCCCGCTCGACTTCAACTCGTGGGTGCAGCTGCTGGCGCTCGTCGAGGCGGAGGTGCGCGCACTCGCCTTCTTCTCGGCCCAGCCGCGCGAGGCCGAGAGCCAGCAGCTCACTGTTTGGGGGGAAACGAATTGTGTGTGCACGTGCAGCCTTCGGCTGCGCCGGAGACCGTCGCGGCAACCTACGACCAATTCCTCGCCGAGTTCCCGCTCTGCTTCGGCTACTGGAACAAGGTACTGAAAGCGAGAGAGAGAGAGAGCACACCAAGCGCATGCGCGTGGGTGAAAGGCGTGGGAGCTGATGGTACGCGCTCTCCCGTGTAACGCTCTGAACAGTACGCGCAGTACGAGTTCGCGCTGGCGAAGCGGCTGGATGCGGACGGCGCTCCGGTGGTGGACCAGGAGACCGCCACGAAGAGAGCGCGCGCAGTGTACGAGCGCGGCGTCGTCGCCGTGCGCCACAGCGTCGACATGTGGGTCAAGTACTGCGAGTTCCTGATCTCCACGGTGCGCGTGCCGGTGGACGAGGCGCGGAGGTGCGTTGGTGTGAGGAGGGGGGTCTTGTTTGCTCCGACCGGATGAGGCGGTTGATGCTGACGAACTGTGCGGATGACTGGTGGCAGTGCACTCGAGAACGCGCTGGCGGCTTGCGGCAGCGATCCGATGGCGGGTCCGTTGTGGGATTCCTACATCACTCTGGAGACTGTGAACGTACGTGTGGTGCGATACGAGAGTTGCTTGAGCCACTTGACGCTGACGCTCGATGCGCATTGTGCCCGCAGAACGACATGCTCCGCCTCAACCAAGTGTTCAAGCGAGTTATGTTCCGCCCGCTGAACAACGTCGAGGAGTTCTGGGAGAAGTATAATCAGTTCGTGCTGGCGCAGCAGCTGTCGACACTCGCGACGACGGACGAGCTGAACGCGATTGCTGGTGAGGACGACATGATGGACGAAGGGCTGCTCCGGGTTAAGGTGGTGAACAACGTCGAAGCCGTGAAGAACAGGACCGTCGAGGGGATGTATCGACGCCAGGCGTTCGAGGGCGGCATCGACCGCAGCTACTTCCACGTCACGCCCGTGAGCGACTCTGCGCTAAAGAACTGGCACAACTACCTCGACTACGAGGAGGTCGCTGGGGACGACGCACGCTGCGAGGTGCTGTACGAGCGCTGTCTGATCGCGTGCGCCAACTACGAGGAGTTCTGGGTCCGGTACGCGAACTGGAAGGCGAAGGTGAAGGGCTTCGAAGCTGCGAATGAGGTGTTGGTGCGCGCAGTGACGATTTTCCTGAAGTATCGCGCCTCGATCTACCTCGAGTACGCGTCGTTCTTGGAGGCGAATGAAAGAGTGGCTGAAGCGCGCAAGGCGTACCTGAAAGTGCTCAACGACGTGGCTCCCGAACTCGTGGAGGCGTTGCTTCGGTACTGCAACTTCGAGCGGCGACAGGGCGACTTCCAAGCTGCCAAGCAGTGGTTTGAGCGTGGTGTGGAGATGCACACGGTGCAGCCGGACGTGTTCGGACACGTTGCGACGTCGTACGCGATGTTCCTGCAGAAAAGCGTCGGCGACGTCAGTCTGGCGCGCGCAGCGTTCGGCGACGCAGTGAAGAAGACGACCACGTCGCTGCCGCTGTGGCTCAACTACATTCATTTCGAGGTCGGCGTTGGTGGCGACGGCTTCGTGGCGCGCGTCGAGAAGATATTCGAGGCCGCGGTTTCGGACAACTCGGAGCTCTCGAACGACGAGAAGAGTGACTTGTGGTTCCAGTATGCCGACTTCGTGGAGACGTACGCTGACAATGTCGCTGCTGTCCGCGCAGTGCTCGAGCACGAGATCACGTGGAAACGCAAGAATGGCGTGTCTCGTGAGCGAGGCTTGAGGGTGCTGGCGTTCGAGTCGAGCGCGCAGTCAGCTTCGTCTGTAGAGAACGGGTATGGCAACGGCGCTTCTGCTGGCGTGAAGCGTCCGCGTTATGACACGCCGGTGACCCCTGTTGTTTCAGCTCCGGTCCGTGCGGCTCCAGCTGCGGCTGCAGCAGCGCCGGTGGTGTCGTCGGCGGCGTACGCACAGTACTACCAAGGCTACCAGGTACTGTTGTATGCTTTCACGATGCTTTCTCGCCATCGTATTGATGCTGTTCCAAGCCGAAGGAGCTGCTGCGAACCGCCCAGCGGCAATGAGCTGGTTCGGGCGAATGCCTGGCGATCCCCAAGGCGGGAGGCGGTTGCCAGCGCAGCGAGCATCACGTGTGATGAGGAGCATTGCGTGTTCGATGTGTGTTCCCACATACCCGGGTGTGTCTTCAGTTTTGCTGACAAACACGCGTGTGCATCGGTGGTTCGACAGGGGTACGGCACTCCAGCGTACGCTCAAGCTCCTGTGGCGGCGGCTGTAGCAACCCCTGCAGCGTACGGCGGTCAGGCGTACGCCCAGTCGCAGTACGCTGGCTACTACCAGCGTTAGACTCGACAGGTCTCTTCTCAGCTGCTGCCGTCCAGGGGGGATCACGGCTGCAGGACGTTGGCGTTGTGGGCTCTCAGGAGGTCAATGTGGTCGAGATCGAGAGTTGCATCTCTCACAGACAAGTATGCAGAGGCGACGACGTGCTCTCAGATCCAGAAGTCGAGCACCCCAACGATGAATCAAGGCGATCCCAAGCGCCAAACGCCAAACGCGCTGCATTCACTCGTTCCGCTTTCCGGATCCTCTCATCGCATCTCACATTGTCACTTTCCGAGCAAGTCCAGCGCCTGCTTGCTCTTCAGTGTCTGCACCTGCGAGAGGTGCACGAGCCGCAGCTTCGAGAGCTCGTTCTGGATACTCGTGAGCGCCGCGGGGTTCACCACGCGACACTCGGCGTAGCGCTGCTGCAGCACCTGGATCTCGCGGTACTGCTGCTGCATGAGTCGGTGGAGCTGCACCGAATGCTCCATCTTGATCTGCTCGAGCGTCGGCGACGACCGCAGTCCCGGGTTCGCCATTTGCGCAGAAGACGGGATGATGCCCGGGATCAGCGCCTGGTTCGCCTTCATGTTGAGCATCTGCTGCCCCTGACCGATCGTCGTGGCGCTCGGGCGGACGAGCGTGAGCGCGTTGAACGGCACCTGGAACACCGTTTCGTGGTCTTCGACGTACACCGAGAAGAGCTCTTGGCCGTACAGCTGCGGCGCAGACACAATCCGTCCCTGTTGGCAAGCACGAGAGTCAGCAATGGGAGGTAGGGAGCTCCGCGCCGCCTCCGAAGACGCACTCTGCACGGTGCAAGCGCACGCGTACCGTTTTCCCAGCAAGGTTGCGGGCCCCACACGCGACAAGGTCCGCTGTGTGCTGGGGGAGGACACAAGAAAGATAAACACGTCAGCCGGCGCTTCAACGTCTTTGGGGGACGAGATCGCACGACGACGTACTCGGATCAGAACTGCAGTGCCCACGCTGAAGTCCGACCGCTTCGGCTGCTGTGCTTGCGCTTGTGCCTGCAGTTGGGCGTGGGCGTGGGCTTGCGCCTGCAGTTGAGCCTGAGCCTGCAGCTGGGCCTGCGCTCGAGCCTGCGCCTGGGCTTGCGCCTGGGCTTGCGCCTGAGCTTGAGCCTGAGCTTGAGCCTGAGCTTGAGCTTGAGCTTGAACCTGAGCCTGCGCTTGAGCCTGAGCCTGCGCTTGGGCGTGAGCTTGGGCCGCTTGCGCTTGCGCGTGAGCTTGCGCCTGGGCATGCGCGTGCGCTTTGGCAGCCTGAGCTTGAGCCTGAGCCTTTGCCTGTGCTTGAGCCATTGCTAGCGCTTGAGCCTTTGCTTGCTGAGCTTGCGCTTGCGCTTGCGCCTGAGCCTTCACCTGAGAGTGCACTTGGGCTTGCTGAGCTTTCGCTTGGGCGTGCGCGACGACTGGCGGTGGAAGCGGCACGCTCGCAGCTGCTTGCGGCTTCAACACCGATGGCGGCGCCACTGGGATCGGAGCGGACGTCCGCGGTGCTTGGGCCGCTGCGAGCGCCACGGGAGCCGATGGCTTCGCTGCAATAGCCGGCGGCGGAGCTGCTGCTGCAGGTGTAAGGGACGGCTTGGAGACCTTCGCTGCCAGTGCTGCCTGCTGTTGCTGCTGCCGCGCCGCCGCCATCGCCGCCGCTGCTGCCGCCACGTTCGCCGTGTCCGGCGCGAGACTCGTCGTCGACGGCGTCGCCGCAGTGTTCAGTGCGCCGCTCGCCGCCCCGAGGTGCGTCAGGAGCGCAGTTGCCGCCCCGGCATTTGCCGTAGCTCTGTCATCACAGCACATGACGCGCATGAGTCTCAACTCTCTCTCTCTCTCTCTCGTACAATCGTGTTTGGCGTCCACTCACTTGATCGCCGCGCGCTTCGTGCGGCTGAGCACGGCCTCGTAGCCATGGAACGCGACCTGCCGCCGGCGCTTGAGGTTGTACGTGCTGCCAGCGAGAGAGGGAGAGGGGGGACGGGGTGTGAGGGGAGGGGTGTGGAAGAGCACGGAGAGCGGGAGCGGGGGGAAGACGCACCGCAGCGCCGTGAGGTCGGCGTTGGCGCGCACGGCGTCGGCGACGTGGCCGAAGTACTGCGCGGGCGTCTTGGGGTCGGCGCCCGTGCTGCTCTTTCGCGCCACGAGCCCCTGCAAATGCTGCGTGGCGGTGCTGGTGGAGGCCATGGCGCTGCTGCTGCCGCCCGATACAAACCGCCAGTGTGAAATAAGCAGGAGAATCGAGAGCGAGAGAGAGAGAGAGCTCCCGATAAGTACGAAACAAATTTTATCGAGCAAGCTCTTGAGTTCGCTTGGTTGGTGACGACAACACCGAGAAGCGCTTTCTCGCACACCTCGGACGAGCCCTCGACGACTTCCGGGATCACTGTGTGGCACAGACTCAGGTGCAGGAAGAACTCCGCCTCCACGCGCGCGTCGCGCTCGAGCGTGCGCAGCAGTCTGTCGTCCTCGAAGTTCACGAACGGCACTCG
>JAASFS010000810.1:0-11883 GCA_023333865.1 Globisporangium perplexum | reverse complement strand
GTCTCTCTCTCTCTCTCTCTCTCTCTCTCTCTCTCTCTCTCTCTGCACATTGCACCGGGATGGCTGGCTGCTCGACACGCAGACGCCTCACTCGGCTTCTTCGAAGAAGCGCTGGAGATCCTCGAACGCGTCGAACTCGGGCATGTACTCGGTGATGCGCGGCGCGTTCATGTCCTGGTGCCGGGTGATGCGGCCGAGGTACGGCACGCCGCGCACCGGCGCGATTTTCTCGCGGAACTCGGCGCCTTTGAACGGGTTCTTCTTCTTCTTCCACTGCTTGTACGACTCGGCGACGACCGCGCGGATCAGCACGGCGTTCGCCGGCGCCGTCGTGTTGAAGTAGTGCATCACGGCCACGTCCGCGCGGTCGCAGTACGGGCACCAGAGGCGGCCGTTGAACGCGTGGAAGCCCGAGACGAAGAAGATGAAGAGCGGCCGCGCGTCCGTGTCGAACGCGTCGACGAACTCGATGATCTCGCTCGGCGACTTGAAGGTCACAACCTCGTTGTTCCGGGGCTTCTTGAGGGCGGGCGCGCGCGGCACGCGGAACACGAACTCGAGCAGCGCCTTGTTCGTGCAGCCGCGTACGTTGATCATCGTGGACGAGTTCCCGCGGCCCTCGTAGCGCATGAGCGTCGGGATGTAGTCGATGTAGAAGAGCTGGTTCTGCTTGAAGTCGTTGTTGTCGTCCGCCCAGTGCTCCTCCGGACCCACGCGGATCTCCACGAGCCGCGAGCCGCGCGGCGCGCGCGCGAAGGCGTCGTCGATCGGCCGCTTGGCGCGCTCGCAGTCGGGACACCAGTACGTGCCGTTTGCGTCCGCGTCGCTCATGAAGAGGATGTAGAGCGGGCCCTGCGTCTCCACGTCGTACTCGCTCACGAACTTGAAGCCCTCGTCGAAGCCCTGCAGCACGTATCGCGTCTTGCCGAGCAGCCGGTTGCGCACGGACGCCGTGAAGCCCGCGACGCCGCCGCCGACGACCGTCGACGACGAGTTCACGCTCGACGCCGCGAATTGCGCCATATACACGATGGAGAACGCGACGGTCGTGGCCAGCGCCAGCTGCATGAAGCGCACGGGGTTGAGCAGCCAGCCGCCGCCGCCCGCAGGCACCTTCGCTGCCATCGTCGTCCTCGCGCCTTTACTGATGATTTTGATGCAAATCACAGCCCGATAGTGCCAAAATCGAGTACACAATTTTGAATGTTACATAGCGACAAAATCAAGGGTCTGAACGCCTCAACACATTCGTCCTCGCTCTAGCAACACAAGCGGCGGCGCATGCATGCACGTCGACGGTCTGCTTCGGCTGTCGCCTCGATCATACTTTAGCTTCATACTCTTCCTCCTCCGTGCTCTGCTAGTTGTTAGATGTTGACGACGATCTGGATGGCGACGACCACGGTCGCGAAGAGGAACGCGCTCCCGATGAGCCAAAAGTTCTCCGACTCGCGCACTTCCAACGGTGTGCGGTCGAAGCACCCGCGTAGCTCCCCGCCGTGCTGCTCCTGCTGCTGCAGCAACCGCTGCTGGTGCTCGACGAGCAGCACGAATTGGTGGGCGATCGCCGGCAGGTAGCACACGAACCAGTGTGCCCACACGCGCAGGAACCACGAGTTGAGCACGTCGAAGAGCCCCGCGAGCACGACGCAGCGCCGACGCAGCGGGTCCAGCTCTCTGCGCGCGCGCTTCAGGCGCCGCGTCCGCCACGAGAACGCCCCCGGCACGCCGAACCACGTGCACGTGCACGTGAAGATGAACTTGAGCGCGCACACCTGCAAGAAGCCCGTCTCGGGCGTCACCTGCGAGAAGATGAACATCAGCATGTACGGCCAGATGCCAAAGTCGTACAGGTAGTCGATCAGCATCCGCTGGCGTCCGAGCAAGCGGTGTTCCTGCCGCACGCGTCCCTTCTCCTCGACGGAGGGATCCCCCGCTGAGCACCCGTGCTGGTGCAGCTGTCGGGCGTTGTGGTGGTGGAACGGCGTCGTCCGGCTCGAGTTCTTGACCGACGACAGTTTGTCTGAGAAACCACCGGTGCCGTTGCCCCCGAAGGCGTCACCCGGAGTCGTCAGCGGGATCGGCGGCGGCAGCAGGTTGCAGCGCTGGTCTTCGAACCACTTCTCCATCAGCGGTCGGAGCCACGAGTAGAAACGCGTCGGATCGTGCTGGATGCGCTGCAGGTGCTCATTGTCGGTGCTCCCGTCGCGTTGCGTCTGCTCGATCTTCTCGGCTTCCTTCCGCACGAGGTAGAGCAAGATGCCCGCCACTTTCTTGATGCCAAAGTTGAGCAGCGACCGCGGGATTGGACACTTCGGGTCGATGTTCGCGACGATGCACACGCGTGCCTTCGTGCGCGTGATCGGCTCGATGAGCGCGCGGAAGCCGCGCATCTCCATGCGGTCGGCATTCCAACCGCGCGCTTTCGGCACCTGCACCGACGCTGGAAGTGAGGACTCGTCGACGGTCTTGCCGAGGAGCAGGATCGCGCGGCTCTCGTAGCACGCGTTGATTCCGAACGCCTTGATGACGGCGTCTCGCTGGAGGAGCGGGAACGCCACGCTCATGTACGCCACGATGTCAACGTGACCATTCTGCTGGAGCAGCAGCGAGCGGTTACAGAATGGCACCCAGACATTGTACATGTCTGTCTCGCGGATCACAGCAATCGTGTGGAAGATGTCGACGCCTTCGACCAGCCCGTCCAGCTTGAGCCACACCGTGCCATCCTCTCCAGGCTTCCAGTGTGTTGTCACTCCCACGTACGTCTGACCAAACTGCCAGTCCGTATCCACTTCGCTGTTGAACTCGCGCAGCGCTTGCATCCCCTGCTGACTCCGCTCCTTGATGCGAGTCAGGGAATCGCGCTCCTCGTGCATCGCGGTTAGGATGGTCTTCGCAGGCACCGCCGCATCCGGGTCGCAGCTGTTGCCGTCTTTCATCAGGTACGCCTCCAGCTTCTGGATCAGCAGCGCCGCCGAGAAGATGCGTTCGTCCGCCTTGAGCAGGTGCACGTGCTCCCACGCCCACGCGAGATTCTTCGGCGTGATCGTCACTGCCGAGTAGTCCGGCAGACATACCCCGGGAGATGCGTCGCCCCACTTGATCTCCGGTAGATCGCTCACTCTTTTCGTGAACGTCTTCGTCGCATCCTCTGGCAGCTGGTCGCTTGCCTTGTCAGCTTGCAGCTGCTGTTCATCTGCGGAGTGTTGAACGGAGCGCTGGCGAACGGAACTCGCATACGGACTTGAGCCTGCGCTACTGCTCGCGGTCCCTGGGTCGTCGAAGGATGAGCTGCGCCACTTGAAGACGCCTGAGAGACGCTTTGAGAGAGCCGAACGCGTCGCCTGCTGCGCCAAGCGGTCGCTCTCAACTGCGAGCGCGGCTTTGAACGTCACGCTGCGAGGTTCGTTGTTGCGGCGCAACAGATGCGCGATCTCGGCGAACGGCAGGTCGAGAACGAAGCAGTCGTCGATCTCGTACACTAAGAACCCTTCTGGCACCACGACCATTGCGTCGCGATCGCGCGAGGACGCGCCTCCAAGAGCGCGCGTTCGTCGCTTCGAGTACGCTGGAGCGAGAAAGTCGGACTTCAGAACTGCGCTCAGTGACGCGTCTTCGTTCAGCGGTCGGAGCGCGCACACGAGGTCGTGCTCGTCTCGCGCGACGAGGCACTTGAGGACGTTCGTCGGCTCTTTGAATCGCCTGTATGTCTTCGAGTTCTCCTTGTCCGGCAAGGTGAACCCGAGAGAGAGCGGCCGAGTCGACGTCTTGATCTCGTGCATGATCTCGTTGAAGCTCATGGCCGCGACCGAGTTGCCGTTCACGGACGTCACGAGCAGACCTGGCTCGATGCGCACGCTCGCTTTCGCCGCCTCGCTCTCCTTCTCGCAGTGCGCGACGAGCACTTTGTTCGAGAAGAGGTCGGTCTCCAGGTGCAGCCCGATCTTCTGCTTGTAGAACTCGATCACGAAATCATCGCCGCGAGGCTCTTGGCCGCCGAAGATCGATGGCGGCAAGTGCACAGGCGACGACAGCGACGGAGACGAGAGCAACGAGCCCGTCGACGACGTCTTCTTCAGCAGCTTCTTGCTGTTCGTCACATCCCGCATCGCTCTTGGCTTCAGCAGCGAGCGCAGTCGAAGGCTCTTGCTGCTGCTGCTGCCGCTGGTCGAGTCTTCGTCCAGCGCGTCGTCTGACTGGTCCGAGTGTTTGTCTCTCCTGCGGCGCGCCAACACTCGGCGCTTCGAGAATGTGGTCGTCGAGGACCGCCCGCTGTCACTCGCTCGCGACGACGAGTCCGACACGGAGGTCGCCTCACTCGCCTGCGGACGCGCCATGGCACTGCTGTTCTCTGTCGGCTCGCTCTTCTTGCGCACGACCTGCGACGGGATGGACTCGACGCCGCTGTCGCTCAGCGTTTTGATGTAGTTGGCGTAGTTGGCGCACGCCGCGCGCAGGTCGTGCATGAACGCCGGGACATTCGCCGCGAGCAGGAGGTTGATGACGTAGTTCGGGATGCTGAAGTCCGTGTCGTCCTCGTACTCGACGTACAGGTCGCAGCTGCTCGTGCCCGTGGAGCGGATGCACAGCCGCAGCCCGTAGGTCTCGACCCGTACGAGCCCGTTGCACTGCGGCGCGCTGCCGTGGTGCATCGCCTGGCACACGACGACGAACGCGTGCTGCGCCGCGAAGAACCGCGTGCGGCGGTGGTACACGTAGTCGCGGTGCGCGAAGGGCCAGCTGAGGCTCTGTGCGCAGTACATGACGTCGCCGTCCTTGCGGCGCTCGACGACGAAGAGCTGGCGCACGTTGCGCGCGTCCCATTCGAGGCGGTAGCGCGCGTCGAAGAGCGCGTTGAAGACCGTGTCGGCGGCGTACGGCAGCCAGGCCTTGGCGTAGTACACTGGGAGTGTCGACTGCTGCGGCGGCGGGCGGAAGATCTCCAGGTCCTTCTCCGCGTACACGGGCTCACCGAGGCTCGCCCAACGCGCGTGCTCGCTCATCTCCACCGCGTCTGCAGGCACATTGCCCAGTCAGGTCAGTGCTCCTACACACCCACCCACACCTTCGTGCCGCTTCGGCCAACGCACCATGGAGCTCCTGGTCGCTCACGTGCGGGTCTGACGTGCGGTGCAGCAGTGCGGGCTTTCGCGGCTGCTGCTGTTGCTGCGACTGCTGCTGCTGTTGCTGCGGGTGGTGGCTGGCAGCCACGGGGTTGAGCGTGAAGGAGCTCATGCGCTGGCGCCACGCGGCCGCCTCCGCGTCTTTGAGCGCTCGCTGCGTCGTCGTCGTCGAGGAAGCGACTGTGCAGTCGCGAGGAGGAGGTGGCGAAGAGGCGCTTTTCAGTGGCTATTTATAGTCGCGGCATGTCTATACTTGGCGACTTTCAAACAAGTCTACAACAACAGCAACAACAACAGTGGCGAGCAGCGAGGATCGTCGCCGACTCGAACAGCTCTGAGCAGAAGTCGCCAGGAGTTCTTCGAGCACGAACACCTCGAGATTGGCGTCAGCGTACGCCAGCGACTCGAAGCTGAACATGCGCTTCGTGGCGAGACTGAGCGAAGACAACTCGGGCAGCTCTTCGAACAACGATACAGCGAACGATGGGAGCGAGAACACTCGGAGCACCTTCGTCTGTGGCTAGGTCGGATCGATCGATGCCGCGTGCTGTACAAACACCTCCAGGATGCGTGCAGCCAACTTGGCCGACTTCGAGATGATTTCGTCGTGGCACTCCGCCACGTGCAGGAAGTCATTCGCGCCGAAGTGGCTCGACAGCTCAAGGACGAGCGCGCTCAACTCGAGAGACCAAGAGTTAGCGGAGATCGAGCAGGGGAGGCGGCACAGCTCCGCCGTTTGGCTGCTGGGAATCAGCGAGTGGCCGCGCTGCAGCGTGCAGACCTGGATATCGAGAGGGAGGGATTCGAGCGAGAGCGCAACGAAGCAACGCGGAGACAGCGAGACCTAAAGGAGCAGGTCGAGGTCGAGCCCGAATATCGACTGCAGATGGAACGCAACAACCTGGAGCTGCACCCCCAGATGCCAGGAGCTTGAAGCCGCGATCGACAACGGCGGTTGATAGCAGAACAGAGCTGCAGCAGGATCGCGAGCGGTTGGAGGCAGCATTGCGCGCCATCGCGGCACACCAGTATGACGGCTAGAGGAATGAGCGGGTTGTGCACACCCAGGAACTCTAGGATCGAGCTGCGGGCTGTACCTGGGTGCTGGGCTTCGAGTGGAAGACTTGGCACTCTTGACGGGCGGGAACCAGTCGACATTGGAGAGCCGCATTGAAGAAGAGCGAGCACGTCGCCACTACCAACCGTTGCCCGGGGATGGGTCGCGCTAGGCGAGCGTGGACACGTTGAGCGTGAGCAAGTCCCGCATCGAGAGCGTGTGCGGGTACACGAGACGCGCCATCTGCTGCACGCGCGCGCCGCCCTCCACGTCGTACACGTGCACGTGGCGGTAGCGAAAGCGCAGCAGCTTGATGAGCGCCACGGCGGGCACGTCTTCTGTCGCCACGAGGAGTCGCCCACTCGCCACCACGAAGCCGTTGCTGTACACGCCGTCGGCCGAGACGAAGCGCAGACCCTTGATCGTGCGCACGTTCTCGTACTCGCAGCGCAACCCGAACTGGTGCGCGAGCTCCACGCCTGTCGCCGCCTCGAAGCGCGTCAAGCTCGTTGTTGGCGACGCCGACGACAACGTCGACGCAGGTGATGACACGCTCATTAAACTCGACGTCGACCCGCTGCCGCTCTCGCTGCTGTCGAGCGGCGACGCACCCACAGAGCGCTGGCAGGAAGTGACTCGCCACCGCAGGTTCATCGCCGCCACGAGCGCGAGCACGGACCCGAGCGACAGGAGAAGCGGCGAGAGCACAGCAAGCGTGAACGGGAGCTCACTTGAGCCAAGCTCGTGCACATTCCAGAGTCGCATAGGCGTGACCTTGGCCACCTCTGCTTCGACCTCCACGACGCCCATCTGGTAGTCGCGCAGTGTCTTGTCATGCAAGATCGCCACGAGGCCCGGGAAGAGCGCGATGATCGACGGCGCGAGCCGAAATGCTGTGAAGAAGAGGACGAGCGTGAACGCCGGATCGATGCGCTCCTGCACGGCCTTCGCCACGAGGTCTACGGTCGCGAGGTACACGACCATGAGGTCCGCCTGTACGATGCCGATCTCGACGTGTAGCTCCTCGACCTGCGAGATCTTATTTCCGACGAAGTACAAGTACTCGCTCAGCACCCAGCACTCGTTCAGGTACCATGATACAACGACCAAGAACGCGCGGAGCTGCAGCCGCTTGGAGATGCACATGAACGCGTCGCCGATCCAGATCGTGCCCATTTGCCAGTTGCGGTAGACGACAAGGAGCAGAATGAGCACTTGCAAGATCACGTCGAGTCCGAGCAGCGCGTGGAGCAGGTGCACCCACGCCCACGAGTCTGTCAGCACCGTTCGGCCGGTCCAGTTCATGTACGCGACTGTGGCGAGCGCGTCGGGCGAGAGAACCCAGTACTCGTTCTTGATGTTCGCGTGTCGCGCCTCCTTGTGCAAGTAGAAGCCCGTGCAGCTCGCGGTTGTGAGCGTCCTGGTGACTTCGGTCGCGCTATCGGCCGACACGCTGCGCAGCATCCAGAACGAATCGAGGGTCGTGTCGACGTACTCGTATACTTCGAAGCCGAGCTTCTCGTAAGGGTACCCGAGCGCGAGCGCGAAGTGGTGCGTCACCGGTTGCTCGAGGCTGTGAAGAAACGTGACGGTCGCGACGCCCATAGAGCCCTTCTCGTCGCGCGACCCGATCGTGTAGCCTTGATTCGAGAACGCGAGCGTGAGCATCTTGACTCGGTCGGCGCCATACAGCTCCGGCCGCGGCAGCTTGTTGCGCATAAGGTAGAACACTTTGATGGTCGACGTATCTTCGAGCTCCCGTGCAGGGCTCGTGCAGTCCACGACCGGCGTGATGAGTTCACTCTGCGCTTCGCCAAAGAACGTGAGGTTGTACGCAGTGTCGCGCGCGAGTGAGCTGTACAGCGAGCGCAAGAACCCGTTCGCGTAGACTTTGTCGGCGTCGTTCGCTGTCGCGCAGCCCGTGACGGAGGAGAAGAGCTGGCCGCCGTCGGTGCGGTCGACGTACAGCGTGTCGGAGCGTGGATTGTCTTGAAAGTCGAGGAGCTGCATGAGCGGGCTCGCTGCGGTCGTGGTGTTGCCGACGAGCTCAGCCACGAGCAGCGTTGAGTAACTTGCAAAGTCCATCCGAGGTGTCTGGCCCGACCGCATGACTTGGAAGCCGTCGAGCGACCCCTGTAGCGTCGTGACGCAGTAGAGGATCGCGGCGCCGCCGATGACCATACGGTGCACCAAGTGAGCTGTATGAGCGAGCGGCAATTTGTTGCGATTCTGGCGGCTGTTCGAGCGTCGAAGTGGCGCGATGGGTGCGCCGCTCGGTCGCCCGGAGTCCCTGATCTCGGGACGCTGCGTCGCCGCCGCCGATTTGAGGTTCGTCGCCCTGCGGACTGCGACGCGCTTCATCATCGGAGTGACGCGCGCCATTGCTGTGCTGCTGCCAGAAGAGGCCAAATGAAGCGAATGGCTACATAACGAATTTCTCAATTTTGATCGCACACGGATCCTGGCGCGCACACTCATGGTCGCCACCGCTCCTCTCGACCAGGCGAGCGCGGACGGAGACACGCCACTCGCCGCGGCGTGCAGAGGCGGACGAGCGGACGAAGCGCGCGAGCTGCTGGAGCGCGGAGCGTGCGTCGATGCAGCCATCGCGCGCGGCGTCACCGCACTCCACATCGCAGCGCAGAGCGGTCGCGCGGATATCGTGGACCTGTTGCTGGAGCACCGAGCGCGCGTCGATGAGGCGCCAGCGGGTGGGCGAACGCCACTGTTCATAGCCGCGTTCAAGGGGCACACGGCTGTCGTCAACGTGTTGCTGTCGCACGGAGCGAACGTCGACGCGGCGAATGGGAACGGCTCCACGCTGCTGCACTTTGCTGCGCAGCTAGGAAGCGCGAACACTGTGAAGCTCCTGCTGTCGCACCGGGCGAGTGTCGACGCAGTGGACTCGAATGGGATGACGCCGCTGTTTGTCGCTGCCCAGCATGGCCGCTCGGACGTCGCGAAGATATTGCTGAAGCACCGAGCGAGCGTGGACGCGGCGAGTGCGAATGGATGGACGCCACTCGTCGTCGCCACGTACAAGTCACACATGAAAGTTGTGGAGCTCCTGCTGCTTCACGGAGCGAACGTCGATTCCGCGAATGTGAACGGATTCACCCCGCTGCTCATTGCGGCGCAAACAGGTCGCCACGATATCATCGAGGTGTTGCTGTCCTACCGCGCCGAAGTCGACACGATGAATGCGAAGGGTTACACAGCGCTGTACGCCGCGGCACACAGAGGGTGGAAGAACGCCAGCGCGTTGCTGCTCGCGCAGCAAGCAAACGTCAACACAACCAACAAGAACGGAGCGACACCGCTGCATATGGCCTCCCAAGAAGGTCACGTGGATGTGGTGGAACTCCTTCTTCTGCATCGGGCGAAGATCGACTCTGTGACGGCAAGTGGGGTAACGCCGCTGTTCGCCGCAGCCCATACAGGACGCATGGACGTCGTGAAGCTGTTACTATCCCGGCAAGCGAATGCCGACGCAGGGACTGTGCATGGAATCACGCCGGTGTACATCGCCGCCAAGACCGGCCACACAGACGTCGCGGCTGCGTTGCTGACTCACGGAGTGCGAGTCGACGCGGCAGATTTGAATGGAGCATCTCCACTTCACGCCGCAGCTCTAGCCGGTAACACGGACATTGTGGAGCTATTGCTACAGCACCAAGCGAACGCCAACACCCAGGACGTGATTGGCGCTTCTCCGCTGTATGTCGCTGCCAGTAACGGCCACAGCTCTACTGCAAGGACCCTCTTGGCGAACGGAGCGAGGGTGAACGCGGAGACAATGGACAAAGAGACCGCTCTGTACATCTCTGCGAAGAGCGGTCACAACGATGTCGTCAAGATGCTCTTGGCGAACGGCGCGAGCGTCAACTCGACAAATGCGACAAAAAGTTCTCCGCTGCATGCTGCTTCTCAAGCCGGCCACAAGCTTGTCGTGGAGCAGCTGCTCTCTTGCGATGCAATCGTCGACGCGAGAAACCTGAATGGATCCACCTCGCTGTTCTCGGCGGCTCAGAATGGCCACACAGATGTGGTGGAAGTGCTGCTAGCCCGTGGAGCGAGCGTCGACGCCACAACCGAGTTCGGAGTGACGCCGCTGTACATTGCCTCCCAGCAAGGGCACACTGGAGTCGTGAACCTGCTGCTGTCACACCGGGCATACGTCGACGTGAAAAGTGAAGCCGGGTTGACGCCACTGTTCGCCGCATCAGTGCGCGGCCACAAGGACATCATCAAGATGTTGCTGCTGCGCGGAGCTGCTGTCGATACTGAGGCGGCGAACGGACTGAACGCACTGTCTGTCGCCTCGCAGAACGGCAATGCGGATGTTGTCGAGTTGCTCTTGGCACACGGGGCGAACGTCGACGCAATGAGTTTGGCAGGCTGGACTCCCATCTACATCGCCGCGTTCTATGGGCACGCGCGTGTCGTGGAGCTACTGGCATCGCACGGAGCCAACATCGACGAGGCAGACGCAGATGGGGCGACGCCGCTATTCATCTCCTCGCAGACCGGTCACAGCGACATTGTGCAGACTCTGCTGAATTACGATGCAAATGTCGACGCGATGACTGTGAGAGGAGCGACTCCACTGCACGTTGCTTCACAGAATGGCCATGCCACCATCGTGCAGATGCTGCTCGAATCAGGCGCAAGTGTCCACGCATCAACACTGGACGGATCGACATCGCTGCACAGCGCTGCCAAGTCAGGTCATGCTGCCATCGTCGAGCTGCTACTGCAAGGGCATGCGAGCACCGAAGCGAAAACATTGAACGGGTCAACGCCGTTGTTTGCAGCTGCAGCAACCGGTCACGCGGAGGTCGTGCGCACATTACTGTCCAACGATGCGGACGTCGAAGCAGCAACGATATGGGGCTTAACACCGCTCTTCATTGCCGTCTTCAACAACAACGTCGTCATTACAGCGTTACTACTGGCCCACAAAGCTTGGTGTGATGCAGCACCAGTGGACGGGTCGACTCCTCTCCTCATCGCCGCGCGAAAGGGCTACAAGGAGGTTGCAGAGCTGCTACTGAAGCAAGGAGCGGCCGTCGACGAGGCGAACGAGCATGGAGTCACACCACTTCACGCAGCCGCAGCGTGTGGGACACTAGAAGTTCTTCGAGTGCTGCTGGCTGCTGCCGCCGCGCCATCACCAGATACGCCAAATGTCTCTCAGCTGTCCAGCGATTCCGAGAGTGCCGACGCAAGCCACTCGATCCTGTCTCAAGCAGAAGGAGATTCAGGTGCCACTTCCACGGCCACTTCGCTACGTATTGGCAACACAAGATTGGATGCTGTCGATAGCAATGGGGATACCCCCGTGCTCGCCGCGGCGAGGGCGGGACACTTCGATGCGGTGCGACTCCTCCTGCGCGCTGGAGCTTGCGTGCATGTTCGCAGCAGTGTGGACGGCGAGACCGTGCTGGTGTCTGCTGCGCGGCGCGGCAGTGCTGGATTCGTATCGACGCTGCTCGAAGATGGCTATCTGACTACCGTGAGTGCCGGCGATGTCACCTCCGTCTTCGACGACACAAGCGACGGTGGCAAAAGCAGAAGCAGCGGCGTCGGAGAACAAAGTTTGCTCCTCGCGGCGACGCTGCAGACGCTGCGCGAGTTCGGCTCCGAGACGCACGAGTTCTACGCGGTGTGGATGCGAGTGGTGGAGCGACTGGCGCGGTT
>JAASFS010000081.1:0-39636 GCA_023333865.1 Globisporangium perplexum | reverse complement strand
TCGAAGCCTGCCTGGAGAGCAAAGATTTTGTCCAATAGAGTTAGACACACCCCATACAAAAATCATAAACATGTCTAATTACCTCCGACCAGTTCAGAGAACCAGTAATCAAAAGCTTCGATGTATAAGCACAAAAAGCTCGCACGAATAGAATACAGTACAGCTAGAACTCAGAACAGCATATAGGTCAGGGATGTAAAAAAAGTGCTCGGCGTGCATCATCATATATTTCGTAGGTGTCCAAATCATACGGACACCAGTGGCCTTCAGCTTGCGGGCGACGCTGTTCTTCGAGAGCGCTTCGTGGTGGTTCACGGAGAGGACCACCGTGACGCCTGCGCGCACACGCTCCAGGACACACGCGAGCATCTGCAGGCGTCAACATATCACATAGCTCTCACACACACACAACAGCAAGTGTACCTTTTTGCATGTAAATATGTACATGCATATGTGCATAGTCTTCTCGGTGGTCTTGAGCAGATCCGTGAGCGTTGACTGGTAAGCGGTCGGGAACGACAGCGTCCCGAGGTACACACCATCATCGACGCTGTCGTCCCCGCCATCAGCCGCCTCCGCTCGAGGCAGCCGCCCCGAACAGCAATAGCAGCTGTACCGCCTGTAACGGGGTTACACGCGCGGATTATTAAATATAACCCAGCGCTGCCAGATCACTATCCGCGCAGCATCTTTAGAGCCAGGAACAATCGCGGCCTATCCGATTGGCTACTATAGCACAATAAAGACCAATAAGATCAGTAGCGCTATCAGAGCCACTCAACTTTAGGCATCTTAGATTTAGTATAGAATACAAATCTACAAGCTCACACCGACTGGTGGAGCCGCACTAAGCTACGAAATAACGTTTTGGTTTTTGGAGCAGAAGTGTCCAGCGTCTCCGTCTTTGACTGGAATCCTTGCGGAAGGTGCTCACGTACGCTTCCTCTCTACTGTGCTGCGTAACTCGGCACGCCCGGTTACACTTTCAACATGAAAGTGACGTACTTGTTATTAACATTTTGATTTTTATATTACCGGATATGTGCTATTTAGGGAACTGGACAGGATTGAGGCCATTTTGCCTAAGCCGCCCAAGGCGAACGGATGGTGCGCTCGAAGGAGGGCAAGCGCGGCGGCAAGCGTGCGCGCGCCGAGCAGGAGGGTGTCGCGGCGGCGGCGGCCGCAACTGGCGGCGACCCCGCGCGCGCGCGCCTCGCCGCGTTCCACGCGCGCATGTTCGACGTCGGCGCGGTGGAGGCGTCGTCGTCGAGGGTGTCCGCCGCGTTGTTGGCGCCGGTGGCGGAGGAAGACGCGGCGCCGCAGCTGGCAACGATCAGGCGCGGCAGCCACGTCGACCGCGCGCTGAAACGCTTCAAGGGGGCGGTGGCAGCAGACGACGACGATGACGCGGCGATGCCGCGTGTGACGGTCAAGGCGGCGAAGACGAAGAAGAAGGTGGCGGCGAAGAGGAACGAGAGCGAGAGCAGCGCTCCGGATGTACGCGCCGCTCTCCCCGCGAAGATCTCGACGCCAGCGACCCGATCTGCGGCGCCCGCGAGTGTCGTGGGGGCGGTGGCGACCTCCACCAGCACCCGCAGGTGGCGCGGCCTCGACACCAACGACGCGCCGACCGCCAGCACGTCGCTTCTCAAGCACAAGAAGAAGCCGACGACGACGAGCGCAACTGGCGGGAACGCGGGACTAGCCGAGCGTTGCGAAAAGCCGGCGGAGAAGCAGAAGGCGAAGAAGCACCCGAACACGGACAGCCACGGGAGTGAGACAACGGACAGAGCAGGTGTGGTGACGCAGGACCAGCTCGCGAGGATGAGCGGCCTCGTCTCGCTCGGAGCTGATGACCCGCTCGGAGCCGACGATCCGCTCGAGAGCGCCATGAAGGCGGTGAAGGAGCAGATGGCGCCTGCGGACTCTCCAGGTGCGATGAAGCCGCGCAGGGCCAAGAAGGCGAAGAAGCAGAGGGCCAAGAAGGTGAAGGCAGCAAGAGACCGAGAAGCGCTAGAGTCTGCAGCAGCTCCAGCAGCGGGAGATGGTCATGCAGCATCGGTCGAGATGGCGGACGATGAAGTGAGGCAGTTCTCTCAGATTGGGAGTGCGGAGAGGGTGGCAAAGGAGACGAACGAGGTGGAGCCGGCGGATGAACGCCGCCCGGCATCCAGTGCGAAGAAGACCAAGGAGGTCGCGAGCAGCGCACGTGACGCAAGCAGTGGAGGAGAAGAAGATGATGAGGCGAAGGAACTGGAACAGGAGTCGCGAGTCAAGAAGCACGCTCCGACAACGAAGGCTGCGTCCATGGTGACGACAAAGAAGGTGAAGAAGATACCGGCAAAGAAGCAGTCGACGACAGCGGAGTCAGATGAGGAGAGCGATGTACCGACCACGAAGGCGACTGTGGTGACGGCAAAGACGAAGAAGATGCCGGCAAAAACGAAGTTGAGAGCGAAGCGACCTGCAGCGTCCGCTGCTGACAGTGAGTCGCCAGCGAAGCAGCCGAAGATCGAGGGCAGGGTGGAATCAACGGTAGTGCGAGAGCTCGAGAAGTTGAACGGAGAAGAGTCGGACGAGGAGAGCGATACACCGTCGGCGGTGACGGCGAAAACGAAGCCAACAACAAAGAAGCAGTCGACAACGAAGGTTCTGGTGGCAGCAACGAGATTTGCGGTGCTCGCGAAGGACGTCGAGTTCCCCGCGAACCAACCGAAGATCGAATCTGGAGGCGAAGACTCAGCAGCGCAAGATCACGAGGACGCGAGTGACGAGGAATCCGGCAGCGAGGTCGACACGACAGTGTTCAGCCAGGAGCGCGTCTTCTCGAGCCTCATTGACGAGGCAGCACGTCAGCAGTGGGAGCTGCTCGAGGTGGGTCGGCTCGTGAAGCTCTTCGCCGGCCAGTGGGGGCTGAAGAAGAAGAGGACAACGCGGTTCATATGCGCGTTTTGCCCCGAGCTCGTGAACGTCGACTTCCTCGAAGGACTCGGCATCAACCTCCGCCCCAAGCAGCTCGTGAAGATCTTCGAGCGCGGCTCTGGCAACGCGGTCGTGCTCATGAACAAGCTCGCATCAGCGCTCGAGAACGGCAATCTGACGGTGCGAGACCCTGCGTTCGTCGCGTGCATCTCGAAGCGCGTGCAGCGCATGGCGACGAACGTCGAAGTGCTGGAGTTCCTCGCGCCGCTGCTCGAGAGCCTGTCGACTGTGCGCGACGTGGGGCGGCTGCTGAAGCAGGTGTGCCAGGACTGGCACCTGGAACGCTCGGCGTCGCTCGTGCAGCAGATCCTGCTCACAGCGGTGTTCGACGACCTCGACGGGAACCAGGACGAGATCCTGAAGGAGCTCCCGGAACTCGCCGGGAAGCTGGACTTCCCGAGCCGCCTGGACCAAGAGGACGCCGACGAGCACGGGAACCTCATCGGACTGATCGCGAACGATGGCAGCGACCTTGGGGAGGAGAGCGGCGCGTCCGAAGACGAAGCTGAGGACGCGCTCAGCGAGATCGAGAGTGAGGACGAAGAGATGCGCGCGAGCGACGACGACGAGGGCGACGAGGTGTACGAGGGCGAGACGGACTCGGAGGAGGAGCGGGCAATCCGCGCGCAGCACCGCCCGAAGCGCCGCAGCCGGTTCATTCTGGACGAAGCCGATGAGGAGAGCGAGGAACACGAGAGCGAGGACGGAGACGACGACTCGGAGGCGGAGAACAAGGACAACAACCTCGTGTCGGAGGAGAGCAGCAGCAGCGAGAGCGAGAGCGACGACGAGTCGTGGCGGAGCAAGCCGAAAGCTGCACAGAAGAAGCGCTGAGCGAAGACATAGAGAATGAACAGAGCTTGTGTAGACACAGGTATGGACGGACAAGTTGGCTTGTCGTAGGTGCAGCACCGTCGTGGTGACGGTGCACGGTGATCAGCGGAACTTCCTCCCGCGCACGTACGCGAGCGCGCGGCGGTCGAGGCGCTTGGTCTTCTGGATCGAGGCAGCAGACGGCGACGGGTGGTGACTGTAGTCCGCGATCGAGTGGTGCATCGACATGGAGTGGCACGCCAGCTCTTCCTCGTCGTCACCAAAGCCGCTCTGTCGTTTGCAAGCGGCACTCGGTCAGTTCAGCTCTGCAAGCGAGCAGCAAGGTTCCCTTCGACCCGCACGACGCACGCACCCAGTCGTCCTCCGAGGCGACCATCGAGTGCAGCGAGTACAGCGCGAGCGCCATCTGGAACCACTGCACCACGAGCTCCGAGCCGAGGAACACCGCCGATAAGCACTGCGCACAGCAACGTCGGATGCGAGTCAGTCAGCTGACGACAGGACAAGCAAGCGCGAGTCCGTTGCACGCAACTCACCTGCGCGGCGAGCGAGATGAAGAAGATCGGACTGCACAGGTTGCTCGTCTTCATCGCGGAGATGATGAACGACGCCAGCAGCAGCTCGGCACCTGCAACGCAGCAAATACGAGTTGTTCAGAAGGCAACCAACGCGACCAGGAATCAGGCGCGACCGATCGACTGCACGCACCGTTCAGGTCCAGCAGGAAGCTGTGGTGTGAGATCCCTTCGACGAGGAACACGAGCGGCAGGATGATGCGGAACGTCGTGACCATCGCCGTCGAGCCGTTCGTGCAGAAGAGCTGCACCAGGAACGCGTACCACAGGCACACCGGAGCCCACGGCGGTGCCCACGGGAAGACGTACTGCACCAAGAACGGGAACGCGTACAGGAACGCGAAGCAGAACCCGATGTGGCGATGCGTCAGGATCGCTCGGAACGCTACGCGGTGGATGCGGATGAACCACGACGCGCCGTGCAGCGACAGCAGCAGCACCACGCTGAACACAACCGCCGCGACCGACTCCAAGTGGTACAAGCCGGTGCCGACCGCGCCTTTGACGTTCAGCCGGACGAACGCATACGCGTACGCGGCGCGAATGTGTCCTACCAACCGCACCAAGAAGGACGCGATCGCAACCGCCGTGCTCACCAGGTAGTCCTTGACGCCGAACCACGCGGTGCCAGCTGGAGTCTCGAGCGGTCCATTGTCGAGATCCGAGATGTCCGAGACATCGAAGCTGTCGCCCTTCGAGCGCGCGAACGAGTCCCGCTTCTCCTTCTTCTGCTGCCTTCCTTTCTTCTTCTCGGCCTTGTCGCGCTTCGCAGTGCTCTTCTCCTTCCGGCTTGGCTGCGCTTGCTCCTTCAACGTGGCCGAGGGACTCGTTGAAGGCTGCTGCTTCTTGTCGGCGGCTGCAGCAGCTGCAAATAGTGGTTCTGTCGGCGAGATCTCTTCGTTCGGAGGCGAACTCTCCTTGCGTTTCGCAGCTATTGACACCTTCTCCTCGGTGGCGCTTGTTCCAGGGAGCCCTTGAGCTGACGCCGCGTCCGTAGACAGCACTGCATCACGTCTGCTGCTTTCGGTATCATGTTCTCCACCGCGTGCAGGTTGCTTCGTCTTTGGTACCGTCAAGAGAGTTTCGCCAGTCGACTCCCCGTCCGTCAAGCTCGCATCGTCAGGCTTCCGCGCTCCCGATCGCGGTGATTCGGCAATATCTCTCGACATCGCCGCAGTGTCCACGCCGCCTGAAGGCAGCGAGTCCGGTTGGTGCTGGAGTCGCTGTTCCGGTTTCGACTCCGATCCCCCCACATCCGCGGAGACAGGCTTGCTCGGCTGCGGCTTCGGAGATCTCTTCCGCTTGGAAACCTCGAGGTCGCTTGAGTCGCTGCGCTCGAACGAGCTGCTCGACTGCGCCGACGACTTGTCTCCGACTGCGTGGGGGGCGTCGCTATCGCTCGCGATCTGACCAGCCTTCGCTTTGCGCGTCCGCGCCTTGCTGTCGCGCGCCTCATGCTTCGATGCGCGTCCGCTCGCACTCGAGGCTTCTGGCTCGTCCGAGCTGATCTGTAGTGGGGGGAGATCCGCGGACGCCAGGCGCTGTCTCTCCACGCCTGCGCCGGAAGCCTCCTTCGGCAGCTTCTCGCGATACACTTGACGTCGCGCCGAGGACGTCGGAGTCTTCTCCTGAACAGCCGACCGCGGCGTTTGCTTCTTCGCCACGCGAGCAGTGGAGCTCTTGTCGCTCACCACCACAGTCTGTGCGTCGCCACCTGCAGCTCTCTTTGAAGGACTCTCTCCGGCACTCGCCGCAGCTCCAACATCCGTCGAATCGCTCGACTCGTAACCTGGGTCAGTCGTGGCGACTGTCGCGCTCCTGTCGACGCGAGCCGATCGATAGCTGCTTGCTGTCTCCGTGCCAGTCTGCTTTTTCTTCAGATTGACCGCGGGAGCACTTCGGGAAGCGACGACAACTGAGGCGGGTGAAGCTGCCGTCTGCAGCTGCGCCGCTGTCGAAGTCTTGACTTGTTGCGCCTCGGCTCGCCCCGCGCTCGCCGGCGGCGCAACGATGTCGCGAAAGCCGCTCGGAGGGGACTGCGGAGAGCCGTCCGACAGTAGCCCCTGCTTCTTCTTCTTCTCGACACGCTTCACAGTCTGCACCGCCGCTGCGCGCTGGGACCCGTGGTCGAGTGGCGCTGGCGTCACCGTCCTCGACTTCTTGCTTCGCGCTTGCACGTCAACCTTCATTGACTGGATCTCCTTCACGTCTGGCGACTGCGGGTCTCTCGCGACGCGGCTGTGGACTCCCCCTGCAGTGTCCTGCATCTTCACGGAACGCGAGTTGAGTTCAGCGAGCTCCGGGTTCGTGATCCCGGGGACGCGGTCACTCGGGAGCGGCGCGTTGGCGGCGTCGCTTCTACTGCTGCTGCCCACGAAGACTTCGGATGAGAGGTTGAGCGTCGACAGCGGCGACGCCAGGCTGGTGCCGAACTGGTGCGCACTCGGTCGGAAGGAGCCGTCGCTCCCGCCGGGCGAAGCTGCGCTCGAGAACGCGCCAAACACGCCGCCGATGCGCGACCCGCCGCTGTCGCCACCGGCGCTGAACCCGAGTCTCGGGGACGTCATGGGTGGACCGCCCAATCCCGGAGGCGCCTGGAAGACGCGCCGCGGGTTCGCCGGGGCTCCCAAGCTTGGCGCAGCCGACGCACCTGGTGCGGACGAGACCGTCGACGTCGGCGGCGGCGGCCAGTTGTGCTGCGCCGAGCCGAACGGACTGCTGCTCGGCGCGCTGCTCATGAACGGCGGCGGCATCCCCAGGTCGCCTGACGCGTGGTGGCCGTACAGACTTGTCCCGGGAGCCACCGCCCCACGGCCGAACACGCTGTCCCCAGCACCGAAGCCCCCAGTCGCACTGCCAGAGGCGGGCGGCGCGCCGGTCGCTCGCCCGAAGATGTCGCTCTCGCTTCTCGCAGCGCCGCTGCGGAACGATCCAACTGCGCCACACATAGCGAGAGAGAGAGGAGGAGAGCAACACACACACACACACACAAGCGGCCGGTCAGGTTCCACTCCCACGCCACCAGCGCTCAGAGGACAGCAGGCACCGCACTTCCGTAGCCGAACGCGCCGATACTTGACGCCCCCGGAGCCGCCGCGCCGCCGAAGCCCGATGGCGCCGGCTGGTGGATCTCGCCACCCAGATCCGACAGGCGAAAGCTCCCGCCGGACCGCAGCGGTGCGCTGCTGTGGCTGGCGGAAGCGGGGGCCGGCGATACGGAGAGGGGTGTGGACGACGCCGTTGGTGCGCTCAGTTGCAGATACGACGGCGAGTTGCTGCGTGGGAAGCCGCCGCCAGTTCCTGACGCGGCGGTCGGCGTGCGTCCGCCGATCGACCCGAAGCTTCCGGGAGGCTGCATGCTGTTCCGACAGAGATGTCCGTCCGTCACCACCAGCAGAAGCAGCAGAAGAAGAGATCAACCCGCCCATTCGTACCTGCGCTTGGGCGGCGAGTCGTCGGCGATGCCCACTGGCAGAAAGTACGCCATGCCGGCGCTCTCTTCGTCCGAGTCGCTGCCGCCGTTCATCGTCCGTCGGCTGGTGCTGTTGCAGGAGGAAGGGGGCGTGCGGGTGGGCGAGCGGGCGTGCGCAGGAAGAGCGGCGAGCAGAAAGCGGCGAGCAGCGAGCGTCTGGCTGGCTGGGCGGATCGCTTATATAAAAGCGCATACGGTAGCTGCGACATATAACAAAAACATATAGGCTAGAAATGTAAATGTTGGAATCAATGAGTCTCGGCCTGAAACAATTCCGGAATTTACAGATCTATTCACACGACTAGATCAATATATTTACTGAAGGCTGAAGTCTAGATCCGAGAACTCGTGCAGAGTACTGTTTACCAACACCGCGGCATCTCGAAAGATGCCTCGTGCCACCGGGCATGCTCCACGCTGCCTCCGAGCGTCATGCGCCGCGGCGAGGACTTGAACGAGATCTGGTCGTCGATGATGATGGTGTCCGAGCGTGTGTACACCCGCAAGGGTTTCAGCTCTGCCGTGCTCCAGTGGCAGGATCGTCATGAGACACCTCCAGCGCACACACGTCCGAGGACATCTTCTGTTGTTCGGTGGAGTGGGCAGGAGCGATGTCGAGTAGGTTCGCCTCGGGGCGACACGTCCGGCAATGCCGCCACTGCCTCAGCGCGACGCGCTCACGAGACCAACGTCTCCATAGCCGACCCGGCTGGCACCACCACCACTGGCTGAAAAGGAAGAAGCGCGCAAAGTTGAGCTCGAGCAGCTCTGCCCGACTCGAAGAAGCGGAACGCGTGCAACACGGGTCGAGTTCGACGTTGCACGCCGGAGAACTGCCTCGAGAACGCCCATGACAAAGGATACTGTTCTTCGTGTGCGCGAGGCGTGCGTTTGAGATAACTTGAGTACAACGGCGTTCATCGATGCTCTCGATGTCCTCCGACTTGATCACCCTCGCGACTCTCGACCGGTACTTGTTGGCATCCTGGATCGCCTTCCAGCTCTCGCTCTCTGCCCCTGAGCGGAACACCACCTCGCGAGGAGGGATTGCGCTGTTGACTTCACCTTCGCCTCCTGCCACAAACCCCGTCGTCACACGAAGAGCGACACGTTCGCGAGCAGGAAGTGGCCGTTCACGCGGAGACTTGCAGTTGCGCACGTGACGATGGCAGTCGCCGAAGCTGGTGATGGCGACGACGCTGACTTTCCCTGTTCCTGCTCGTCGCAGAACGTGCTGTGACGGCCGTAGACCGATAGTTTGGCGCCGCGCGAGTGCTTCGCAGTTGCCACCCACGCTGGCACGGACGCCACGCGCGTATGCTCGAATGTGAGCAGCCGCAATCGCGAAGTATCACCGAGCGTCTCGGGTAGCGCGCACAACGGGTTCCGCGCGACGTTCAAGACCGCGTAGGCGTTCGGCAGCGCGCTCGGCAGCGTCTCGATCTCGTTGTCGCACACGGAGAGGCGCTCTAGCGACGCGAACGCTGCGACCGCGCGCGGAAGCTCGCGCAACTGCCCATGCTCCATGCTAATGTACCGCACGCTCGGCC
Source organism: Globisporangium perplexum (assembly GCA_023333865.1). Taxonomy (NCBI): domain Eukaryota; phylum Oomycota; class Peronosporomycetes; order Pythiales; family Pythiaceae; genus Globisporangium; species Globisporangium perplexum. The sequence goes on along the minus strand of JAASFS010000081.1, from coordinate 30,223 downwards.
AGTTCGAGGAGACGCTGTCTGGCAGCGTCGTGAGGTTCGTTGCGATCAGGTCGACGAGCACGAACGGCGCGTCTCGCGCCAGCGCGTCTGGCAGCGCAGACATGTTCGTGCGGACGAGACTGAGGCGCCGCAGCACAGGATGCGTGTGAACGGAGAGGGCGGCCTGGATCGGCCACTCGGTGATCGTCGAATCCTCGATCGCGACCAGGTGCAGACTCGAGAACCAGCCAAGGATCGCCGGGACCTTCAGAGCCGACGCGTGCGAGACGCGCAGGTACCGCAGCGTGCTCGGGTGGAATGCCGCAAGTCTCTCAGCGAACTCGTCTTCCTCGGACTGAACGCGGCGATCTCGTTCGATCGGGTTGCCGCTTCGGTCGACTAGGAAGTCGATGCTGGCGAACGCGCACGAGTACTGGCGCGTGAGCCACGGCCGCATCTGAACGAGACAACCGACGTCGGAGTCCACACGGTTGGCGACGATGACCGCGTACACGTGCACGGAGATGACACCGACACCGAGTAGGAAGAAGAGCATGAAGTGGCTGTCGATGTTCCTGTGCAGTCGGCGGGGCTTGGAGGCGCTGCGGGTTCCGGCGCTGCGGGTTCCGGCGCCGCGGGTTCCGGCGCCGCGGGCGGGTGACTCGATCCTCCTGGCAGCATCGTTCGTCACTGAGTTCGTGGAGCTTCGCGGTGCAGCTGCAGTGGACGGAGCAACTTGGGAGACCCTGCTGGCAGGCACCAACGACTCTAGCCCGTCGCCAATGTCCTTGAGCGCCTCCTGCTTGTTCAACAACGGTGGGGACGAGTGCTCGTGCGGTAGGATCAACGTGCGCTTCTCGTCGATCAGTCCAGTGATCGTGCGGCTCGACATGAGCATGCCCGCGCACGGCATCATCGTAGAGAGCAAGTCCATCAGGGACGTGACGCAGAGCTGCTGGATCTCCATCTCCCAGCTCAGCGACCAGGCCATGTCCGCTTGCAGGCGCTCCTGAAGTGCACCGACCGCAGGGTCGTACGCGAGCACGTACGGCACCACGAGGCACGCAGGCACCACGATGGTCCACGTGAAGTCGAGCGCGATGTCGACTGCGAGGCAGATCACGCGCTTGACAGTGAGCGACTTGGGGCCGAACGCGTGCACGAGCAGCGTCGACCAGCAGTTGAGTACGAGCAGCATGGCCACGAAGTGGCTCATCCAGCGCCGCGGGACGTGTGTGCTGATGGTGTACGCCTGGTAGCCCTGGAGACCGATCTCGACGAGCTCGCGCAGCACCAGGACCTGGAAGAAGTACGGGTGATCGATACCGAGCAGTCCTCCCGGGCCGAAGACGCACTGGTAGAGCCTGCGCGCGCGGAGCCACGCTGAGCGGGCGGGCGAGAGATGCCTGCTGCTCGCGTCCGCCTCCGACTGCCGCGGGCAGAACGCCAAGCGCCGCTGCTTGGCCGAGAAGCGTAGCATCTGGAAGAGCTGGAAGCCACAGACGAGCGTCCCGCCGCCGATGAGGCCGCTGGTCGCCAGCATCGCCGCGGGACCCGGCAGGTCGTACTGGTTGCGTGTGCCGGTGAAGACCACGGTGGACATGAACCAGTAGGCGGTGGTGAGCCCCGCGAGGTAGAAGAGGAGCACGACGCGCAGCGCGAAGAACGTGGTCCAGGCGACGCGGAACCACGGCGAGCGCAGGCGGATGCGGCCGAGCCGCTGGCGCCTGCGCTCGAGCCCTTCCTTGCTCTTCCACGCGCTCACGGCCAACATGTACGCGCTGCTCAGCAGCGACCGGTGCGGCAGCGCCTTCATCTCGGGCGGGAAGGCGGTGGCGGCGCGCATCGCCATTCTAACAGAATGTGAGCACGAAGGCCAAGTATGCGCCTCGCAACGGACAACTCGATGTTCGCCATGCGTTCGTTCGTTCGAGTGCAAGCAGCAGCAGAATCGTGTTGATGGATCACATGCTGCGAGGCAGCGCCGCGGAGGAGGAGAGGCGGCCAAGTCGCTCGGTCGGTCGCTCCGCCGGGCGGGAGGGAGGGAGGCGAGTAGGCGGGAGGAAGCCACGGACGCGGACAGACACTAGGCAGGCTACTTGGAGTGGGGTCGCTTCGGCTTTGGGCTGCGGACACACGCTCGCGTTCGTTAGCGGACACCGAAAGCGCCGACATCGTCAGCCGACGACAACGACACGCAGCGTACCATACTAAATATTTCGGCTGGTTCACTTCGTGGACACTCAGAGACGCTAGCTGGCACTCGAGCTGCTCCAGCTCCACATAAACTGTACCACACACACAATACATCAGCCAACCCGTCCGAACCCGCAAGCTCACACGACACCCAGTAGCAGCAGCAGCACGGCTCACGAACCCGGAACGACCGGCCGGAAGCCTGCGCTCTGCGACGTCGAGCGCATCTTTCTCCGGATCGTATCCTGGTCGAACTGCGAGCACTCGGTGAACTTGTGCTTCGCGGCGTCCGTCTCCATGTCGAGCGTCACCTCGGTGCGACACAGCGGGCACGACGTGTGGTTCCACAGCCACTTGTCAACGCAGCAGGCGCTGCAACCGCCACGCGAAGAGCGAGCCAGTTAGTCCAAGAGTTCACCGACGACGACGAGACCACCACCGACGCAAGACGCACTGGAAGAAGTGCTGGCACGGAAGCGTGACGATGTGGTCCCCGATGCCGTATCGGATCTGGCAAATCGTGCACTCCTTGTCGATCTCATTCGCTGTCCCGAGCGCCAGCGGGAGCTGGTACCGGATCTCGACTGGAAGTCCTCTGTTCCGATGATCACGAGCACACGCAGACGCGAAAGTCAGCTCGATGGCGGCGCAAGCAAGCTCAGCAGCATCTGCAGCGCTCGGCACCTACTTCTCTTCGTCGAGGAACGGGCTGAAGCGCTCGAAGTCGGGGCTGCTGCTCAGTCCGTTGTCCCCGAGCATGAGCTCGCGGTAGATCTCCTCCTTCGACAGCTTGTAGTCGTCGTCGAACTTGTCGCCGCTGACCGAGAGCAAGCAGAGAGATCGGGGTAAGCAGCTTGACGCATCCCACTCGCCACTGTCAGGCCCCCGCACCTATTGAACGAGCGCTCCATCGACGACAGCTGGCTGAGCTCATCGTCGCTGCTGCTGTAACGTCCACACCAGCGAGAGCGGTAGAGCGAGCGAGAGAGCGAGCGAGAGAGAGAGAGCAGCAGGGAGATGTGAGCCGCAAGTACCGATAGCAGCGACAATTTGATATCCTTTGCCAGCAACGCACCTCGAGCACGAGCTCAGGATCCCGCACTCGCTTGACTTGGACATGTACGCGCCGGCCTTCGAGTTCATTGAGTCCGACTTGGCGCAGGCTTCGATGTTGCGCTTGCGCATGCTACTGCGCTCCATGCGGCGCTTCGAGATGAGGCAGTCTTGCAGCACAGCGCGTGCGCAGTTGGCCAGGGGATCCTTCTTCGCGAACGACGGCGGCGACGCCACATACGACGACGACGACACCGTCGACGCGAGCGAGCTGGCGGGTGACGACATGCGCGCGTTCGGCGACGCCGCCTTCTCCGCAACTCCGGCGGCCGACGACGACGCGAAGCGAATGATGTCGAAGCGTACGGCCGACTGCGAAGCCGCCGAGCGGGAAGACGGACCACCGACGGGGGTGGCGTGCGACGACGAGCTGCTGCTGGCAAAGGTCCGCTCCCGCCCTTCTTCCGCGATCGGCCGGATCGTGCGCGGCGCGTACAGGGACGCGCGGCGCGGTTGCCCCGCCGGGATCTTGCTCGCCTTCTTCACGCGCCGCTTGCTCGGCCCCAGGCTCCACGCGATCTCCTTCTCTCCTAAGCTGGCAGCCGCCGCCGCGCTGGACGGACCGGCAGCGGATCTCGACGACATCATGAAGTGGCTGTTGCTGGTGGAGTTGATGCTACTGAACGCCATCGAGGGCGGCGGGGGCGACGGCGTCGACGACCCCGCTTTCTTCTTGGGTCCCAGTACGTCCCGACCGCTCGTCGAGCGAGCGTAGGACGACGACGAGGCGGCGGAGGAGAAGGACGCTGCCGCCGCCTTCTTCCGCGCCGACGGCGCCGGCAGCCCGCGCGCCGAGAGCAGGCTCGCGGTCGGCGAGAAGAAGTCGGGCGACAAGGAGCCGCTGCTACTGCTGCTGCTGCTGCTGCTGCTGCTGCTGCTGCTGCTGCTGCTGCTGCTGGGGGACGTGCCGCCGCCCGCGCGTTTCTGCCACCGGCCGCTCTCGAGCGGCGACGCCGTCGACGGGGAGGAAGAGGAGGAAGAGGAGGAAGGGGACAGCGACGCGGAGACTGATCCGGGGGGCGCGTGCTCGACGCCGTCCGAGGACGAGGCGATCGCGCCGCTCTTGCCGCTGCTCCAGCGCCACCACTGGAGCGCACCGCCGCCGCCGCTGAGCATCGCGCTGCCCTTGGCCTCCATGATGGCGTGTTGCTGTCGGCGCCATCGACGCGCCGGTTAAAATAACGAACTCCCTCTCTATCGCGCATACACACATCCGGCCGTACCGTCGTCACTACTGTTGCGCGCCACGTGCGGTGCTTCTCCTTCTCGTTGGCTGCTGTTCTCTGCGTACGGCGGTCGCTCTCCCCCCGAAGAGTGACCCGGGGGAGCTGCTCGACGCGGCGGCGAACGACGAGGTCGCTCGCTGTTTGGAGAGTGGCGGGCGCCGACGCTCCTTGCGTCCTTCTCTTCCCTTGCTTCCGAGCGAGCGCACGAGCACACACGCGGTCGGTCGGGTGTGAGCGGGCTGGCCTTTTGCGGCTCTCCTGTGGGAAAGCAGGTTTGCCTGCAGCGGGTCGCCTATTTCGAGCGGCGGGCTGGGGAACATTCGCCATAGTGAGCGCAAGTCAAGCGCGCTCTGTGACGTGTGCACACTCGCATCCAGCATGCCGGGCACGGAAGGCCGAAGATGCTCGCGAGATAGTGACTCACGATCGGCGCAAGCAATGGGATCAACGCTCGCAAGCAGATCGACGCATGACGCACGACACATGATGCATGACGCAAAGCAGGGAACGAACGACTCGCGCTCTTCATTCGAGCGCAAGTCCGGATCCAGAGAGATACCGGGAGAGGTCCTAGAGCTACCCGCCCCGCGCGAGCTCCCACGGCTCCCAGAGCCCCTCGCCGCTGCGGGACGTCGGCCGCGTCTTGCGCGGCGGCGACGCGAGCGCGAGTCCCGTGACGTCGAGGTCGTCGTCCACGACGTCGTCCTCCTCTTCGTCGTCCTCCTCGCTGATCTTGAGCTCCTCGTCCGAGGGCGACGCACCGACGAACCGCCGGTTGCCGTCGTCCGACACGAAGCTGTCGAGCGCCGGCAGCGCGTTCGGCGACGACAGCATGTTCGAGTGTTGCTGCTGCTGCTGCTGGATGCCGCCGGCGAAGCTGTCGTTCACCGCGCGCGCGTCGACCGTGCTCGAGAACGACGCGAAACTGTCGTCGACGTCGTAGCGCACCTGCTGCTGCTGGTGAGACGAAGCGATGCCGCGCGGCTCGCTCTTGTACTTGCGCAGCTTGCCCTCCCGACTGCTGTCGCTGCTGCTAACAGCGTTCGCCGGGGCGGTCGCTCCGTCCACCGACGCGCTGCCGAAGCTCGCGTCGCTGTAGAGCAAGAAGCTCTCCGGCTTGTGCTGCGGCTGGTGCTGGTACTGCGGCTTCGGCTGCTCCTGCTTGTCGCCTGGTCGCTGCGCCGAGAACTTGGCGGTCGACATCGCCGCCTCCGTGTTCGAGCCCTTGGCGCGCTGCGACGGCCGCGCCGGCAGGTAGTCGTTGAACGTGTCGTACGCATCCGGCTCCTTCGGCCGCGCGTTCTGGGAACGCTGTGCGCGCGGCGCGCCGGCGCTCGCTGACGGCCGGAACTGCTGTTGCTGTGGAGTGCTGCGACGGGAATCGTGGCTCGCAGAAGGTCGGAACTGCGGCGGCTGCTGCTGCTGCTGCTGGCGCTCTTGGTGCGCGCGCAGCGTGGCCGAGCCGGACGCCGGGATCCAGCTGTGGCGGCGCTCGAGCGACGGACGCGAGAACGCCGACGGACGCTCGGCGTTGCTCGTGAACGCGTCGACGGAGATGGAGCCGCGGATGTAGTCCATGTCGGACCCCGTGACGGGCTCGGCGCCGTCGACGACGAAGTTGCGCACGAGGTCGAAGGCGTGGCCGCCGCAGAGCGGGCACTTCGGCGCCGTCGAGAACGCCCAGGACGCCAGCAGGTTCATGAACGAGCGCAGCGCCTTGACGCGGTAGTTCACCACCGCCGGGTTGCGCGACGAGAAGAGGTGCTTCTTCGGGAACTCGAAGCGCTGGATCGCGTGGAGGTAGTTGATGCACCCGGGGCACGCGGTGTCGTCGTCGTCGGCGTCCGCGAGGAACTTGATGAGCTTGCTGCGCAGCGCGAGGAACTCGGAGTAACGCCGCAGCACCTCCCACGTCTGCCCATTGGCTTGGAAGCGTCCGGCGAGCCGGTAGCTCGTGGCGCCGCCGTGCGCGGTCACGGCCGAGAGCAGCCAGATGCGCAGCGCGCGGTCGCCGTCGTCGCGCTGGTTGAGCATGTCGATGCTCATGCGCGGGAGGTGCGCGAGCGACCCGCGCATCGTGTTTGAGGGTTCGGGTGGAGCGTACGGGAGGGGGCGGAAGGCGGCGTACGCAGGAAGAAGCGCTGGAAGCACGAGTGAGCGAGCGGAGCGCGAGCGGAGGTACCTGGTGCGAGCAGGTTGGCGAATGCTGGCCGGAACTGACGTTTCGAGACCCACCGAATAGAGCGCCTTGGTGTGGTGCTGTGTGACACACGCTCTCAAAAATTAGCAAATGCAAGTTGAGCGATCGTTGATTCAGTGCAGAGAGATAGTTTTTGCCGCCAAACGCAACGAGTGTACTGCTTTTGTGGACGAGGATGATCTCGCTCGTATTCTCTCGTCATGCTCACACGGTGCACCATCCTGCGCCTCGCCTTCACGCTTCACGCTTCATGCCACACGCATGCGCGCATGTTGCGATCGAAAAAGTCTCACTACCTGCTTGCTCGCCCATGCATGCCATCACCCATGCGCGCACGCTCATCCACAGAACTCGAGCGGTCTTATAGCGATTTCGCACTAGTCAGAGCGAAAAAGTCGGTCTAAAACAGTCGTCTCCGCCAATCACCGCGCCGCCAAGCTGTCCTGATCTTTTCCTGTCGCTTGGCGTAAGCGATCTTAGCGCTTTGTGTGTGTGAGAGAGAGAGAGAACTCTTCATAATCGCTCTTGCGCACTTGCACGTACGTCAAACAGCAGCAACGAGCACCAGCAGCGCAAACTCTCACGCTCTCGCAGCACAGCGCACTCGCTCTCAAGATGGTCGACCGCTTCAGCTACTCGCGCAACGGAGACAACGGGCTCGTGGACCAGTCGTGCCAGGTGCGCGTCCAGCTGCCGGCAGTCGCCCTGCGCGGCAAGCACGCCGCGTACCAGATCCGCGTCACGAGTGTGGCCACGCGCCAGAGCTGGGACGTCTGGCGACGCTTCTCCGAGTTCCTCACCGTGCGCAACGCGCTGCTCACATTCTTCAAGGACAAGGATGGTAGCAAGTGCCCGGGCTGCGTCAACTACGAGAAGATGCTGCGCCTCTTCGAGTTCCCGCGCAAGCACGTCTTCACGAGCGACACGCCCGTCGTGCTCAACTACCGCAAGGTCGCGCTGCGCTCCTTCGTCGCCATGCTCGCGAGCCACACGTTCACGACCAAGCCCAAGTGCCCCACGTGCAGCGGCTTCGCCTTCACGGCCGTCCAGGACTTCCTCACGCAGAACCTTACGACCGTCACCGCCGGCGTCAGCACCACCAGTAGCGACGGTGCATCTGCCAACGCGGCAGCGGCCTCGAGCGACGCGATTCGAGAATCCATCGACGTGCGCCGCTTCACCGAGTACCACCCGGTGCCGGCGCTGCGCTCGGTCGACAGCAACGGCAAATTCCTGACGCCGACGACAGCGCCGCGCCGACAGCACCCGCCCAACCACCACCTCGTCAGCAAGCCCCGCCCGAACGCGCAGAAGCAGCCAAGCTCGAAGCTGCGCGATGACCTGTCGTCTCCGCCGCACTCGAGCACGGGCTCGTCCTCCGGCTCGTTCGGCAGCGTCGCATCCCCGGTCGCCGCGATGACAACACCGGCGCCGAAGCCGACAGCGCACCAGCAGCGCCAGCACGCCGCTCCTGCGGCAGCGCCGAGCAATGACTGCGAGGACGACAGCGGCGACACCGACGGCTCGTTCGTGTCGTTCACAGGTGGCGCGACGCGCGCGGGCCGCAGCTCTTCGCGGCGCTCGAGAAGCGGCAGCAACGCCGCGAGCTTCGTGGGGCGACGGAGCCAGAGCGGCGACGGCGCGATCCTGATCAAGAAGAAGAGCGAGAAGACACGGCTGCGCTTCACGCGGCGCCGGTCGTCGGCCGCCGCGGCGCCGCGCTTGTCCGTGGACAACGACGGGGACGTTCCGGTCGCGGCCGATGACGAGGAGATCAACATGGACTTCCTCCAGAGCGTCTCAGTTGCGCAGCACTAGAGCGGCGGTCGGAGCCGAGCGGAGCGACCGCACACGCACACACGTGCAAGAGAGAGAGAGAGACCAGCAGACCGCACGCACTGATGGGCGGACGCGAGCTCCTTACACGCAAAGTATCATACAGAAAGCCACAGACATGACCCGCGCGCAGACCGGCTGCACGTAGCATACGGCTGCTGCATGTCACCATCCATTGATCTGCGTAATCGAGAGCGCTCGTGATCGACAGGTGTCAGCAGACACGCGAGTCGCGATGGCAACCCGAACGACAGAGTTGCTGCAGTCGATCGTCACTGACACAGCTCTGCACGACGCTCTCCCCGAAGCAACGTCGATTGCTAGCTGGTACATGTTTCTCGCAGCATTGACGCCGAGCTCCCAAGAGATTCTGCAGACACTGGTTGACAGAGGAGACCCTGCCGGATGACTCGGCGGCGGCCTTGGGTCTGGGGTACCAACAGAATTGCTACACCTCACAGTCACAGCACAGAGCCTGACATCGCGTGCACAGTGACGAAGCGAGATCACACAATCGGATTAGCTGCGGATATGCAGGCGCCGCAGCGACAGAGGGAGCGCTCGCCTCCTCCTCCGTCGCGCGGCAGCCGACGACGTTAAATATGAACAGCGCGCGCGTGTGTCTGTGTGTGTGTGTGTGTGTGTGTGGATGTGACGATGTGCTGGCGATCCCGAGCTGCTGGGTGACGTCCGACGATCAGCTTCTTGATCGAGCGACGCGCTTAGAAGTCGGCGTCAAGCGTGAAGACCTGCTCCTCCGCCGAGACGCCGACGCCCGCCTTGGAGTACTCGCCCACGCGCTTCTCGAAGAAGTTGGTCTTGCCCTGCAGCGAGATCATGTCCATCCAGTCGAACGGGTTCGTCGCGTTGTAGACCTTGGTCACGCCGAGCGCGTGCAGCAGCCGGTCGGCCACGAACTCGATGTACTGGCACATGAGCGCCGAGTTCATGCCGATGAGCTCGACCGGCAGCGAGTCGCGCACGAACTCCTTCTCGATCACGACGGCGTCCATGATGATCTCCTGCACGCGCGACTCCGGGAGCTTGTTCACGAGCTTCGAGTACATGAGGCACGCGAAGTCGCAGTGAAGCCCCTCGTCGCGGCTGATGAGCTCGTTCGAGAAGCTCAGGCCAGGCATGAGCCCGCGCTTCTTGAGCCAGAAGATGGAGCAGAAGGAGCCCGAGAAGAAGATGCCCTCGACCGCCGCGAACGCCAGGATGCGCTCCGCGTACGCCGCCGAGCGCGAGTCGCACCACTTGAGGGCCCACGTCGCCTTCTTCGTCACGCACGGGATCGTCTCGATTGCGCGGAAGAGGTGTGTCTTCTCGCTCTGGTCCTTGATGAGCGTGTCGATGAGCAGCGAGTAGACCTCCGAGTGGATGTTCTCGATCGCGATCTGGAAGCCGTAGAAGCACCGCGCCTCTGGCACCTGCACCTCGTTGCTGAAGTTCATCGCGAGGTTCTCGTTCACGATGCCGTCGCTCGCGGCGAAGAACGCGAGCACGTGCTTGATGAAGTGGCGCTCGTTGTCCGTGAGCGACGACCAGTCCTTGGCGTCGTGCACGAGGTCGAGCTCCTCGGCCGTCCAGAAGCTCGCCTCCGCCTTCTTGTACATGTCCCACACGTCCGGCTCCTGGATCGGGAAGAGCACGAACCGGTTCGGGTTCTCCGTGAGGAACGGCTCCGGCAGCAGCTCGCCGTTGAGCTCCTTGCGCTTGTAGGGCGAGATCGGGATGCCGTCCGCCGTCACGTCCGTGAACGCGAGGCTGTCGTTTGCGCCGCTCGTGTTGTTCAGGCTCAGGCTCTTGAGCGCGTCCGTGGGGGCGTCGGCGAGCTTGCCGGCCGCCGCGTCGACGACGGCGTTGCCCGCCTGGTTGGACACGCGCTCGGGGGTCGTGGCAACCATTCTGCTCAGTGTGATGGAGATGGTGGTGGTGGTGGAGCTGCTGCGGGTCGCTTGTGCTTCTGCGCGCCAATGGTGGAATGAGGAGCCAGGAGGCGGAAGGCGACCTCGCGAGCCGAAAGCGCGCGCGCGCGAGCGCCAGCGAATTCGAAAAGAGGCGCGAGGTGCGGCGTAGCGCCAGCAGGCAGCATCGGCCAGGTGTTGAAGCATTTTCGAAATACTCCCTGGAATTTGTCACGCTCGGAATGTTGACATAATGATAGTGAAGAAAACGAGGTAAGATTTGGCGGGAACGAGATTCAAAGGCGTTCCCGCCAAATTTCAGATTGCCACAGGCGAGAGGCAGAGGACGACTCGAACTCCTCGACAGCTGGCGCGTGCCATCTTGGAGAGTATGCGCGCTTCTTGTTCGAGATCTGTGTCCAGATGCGCTTTCGAGCTCAAACGTCTAAACAAGACGCAGAGGACGCGCTGCAGGTCTGCAGGTCGCGCCATCGAGCGCGCCACATGAAGAGCAGAGCACGGGAGTCGCCCGAGCCGAGCCAGATGTCATCCGGAGAGCAAGTCCACGCGCGCGCAAGCAGGTGTTCGTCTCGTCAGCGATTACGGGGCAGCACGCGTGCCTCCCGCCGATTGGAACGCGCCTCGTCACCTCATCGCCTCGACCTGCTTGCCTGCTGTTCGTGCCCGCGCACAAGCACGCGGAGCGCCGAAGCAAAGATCGTGACTTTTCAAGACCTGCCGAGCTCATCGCTCGTGCGCCTGGAAGAGATGGTCGTGTGATGCATTCCCCTCAACGTGTAAGAGATCGTCCCCCTTCGTCCTACACACCGCTGAAGCGATGGACGAACGCCCGCTGCAGCCGTCCTACCAACGAGCTCCCCCTCAACCACGAGCGCGGATCTACTCTTCATCAGACGAGGAGCCGAAGAGCTCGTTCTTCTCCGCCTCGTGCACATCGGGCTCCTCCGACTTGGCTGCCGGCGGTGAGCTGCTCCTCGCAGCCGCTCCGGCGGCGGAGGCGCGCGGCGCGGCAGCGCTCTCGCTCTCGCCCTCGCCGTCGCTTGAGTCCGAGCCAAAGAGATCGGCCGCGTCGCCCTTCCCATTGCCGCCGTCCTCGTCGTCTGCCTCGTCCTCGGAACTCTCCTCCACGCGCGCGCGCTTCTTGCGCTTGTCCACGAGCTTCTTCATCTTCGCGTTCCGGTTCTTCATGTCCTCGATCGACATCCCGCCGTCCTCGTCCTCGTCGTCCTCCTCCGCGCTGCCGTTGTCGATGAACGCACCCTCGTCGTCCTCCTCGCCTTTCTTGCGCTTCTTGCCGCCGCGCTTCTTCACCACCTTCTTCTCCTCCTCCTCGCGCTCGCGCACGCGCCAGCCCTCGCTCAGCTGCTTCAGGCGCTCGCCCTGCTTGCTCAGCACGTCCTCGCGGCGCTTCTTCAGGTCCTCCTCGCGTTGCTTCTCGATGCGCTGCTGCTGCGCGACGCGCTCCTCGTACTCCAGCAGCATCTTGCGCTGCGCCTCGTTCTCGAGACGGCGCTTCTCCTCACGCTGCCGCTCGAACTCCAAGTGGTAGCTCGCCTTCGTCAGCGTCTCGCCGATGAACTTGTCGTGGTCCGACACCTTCTCCTTCTCGAACGGCAGCGCCGACTTCTTGCTCGGGTTCGCCGGCGCGTTCTCCGCCTGCTGCAGCAGGAAGCGGAAGATGCGCTGCGCGCGCTTCAGGTCCATGATCGCGCGCTGCACGTCCGCCATGGTTCGCTGCGTCCCCTGGCTACGGCCGCCGCCCTGCGGCGCAGCCTCCTGCCCGAGCGTCGTCACGGCGTAGTCCTCCTGTGCCAGACCGATATTGTACCACAGTCGCAGGTCGTCCGGGCGGAGGTGAATCGCGCGCGAGAGCGTCGAGATGCACTTCGGGTAGTTCTTCGCCTCGTAGTACGCCTTCGCGAGGTACAGCAGCACCTCGAGGTCCTGGCCGTTGTAGCACTTGGTCAGACACACCGAGTAGAGCTGGATCGCCTCCGAGTATCGCTCCTCCGCGACGAAGATGTGCGCGAGGTTGATCCAGGCGTCCGGCATGTCCGGACTCGCTTCGCGCACTTGCGAGAAGATCTGCTTCGCCAGCTCGAAGTTCCCCTTCTCCGCAACCATGATGCCGAGGCCGTTCGCCGCGTAGATGTTCGCTGGGTGGCTCTGGATCGTCTTCTTGTAGTACCCCTCGCTCAGCGACATGTTCTTCGTGTACCGGTTCTTCTCGCCGAGGTTGCTCATGAAGATGTTGCCCATGGACAGGAACGCGTACGGGTCGTTCTTCAGGTTCGGCATGCCCATGACCTTCTCGAACTTCTTCTGCGCCAGCGACCACTCGCGCTTGTTCAGGTGGATGTTGCCCTGGAGCAGACACGCCTCCGCACACACCGGGTCGAGCTCCAGCGCGCGCTCGAACTTCTTCAGCGCGCCGGCTTCGTCGCCCTTGTCGCGCAACAGGCACCCGAGGCGCAGGATGCAGTCGATGTACTTGGGGAACTCCTTGAGGATGGCTTCGTAGATCACCGTCGCCTGGTCCCGCTCGCCCAGCTCCTCGAACACGAGCCCCATGTTGTACAGAACCGTCGTGTTCCACTCCGTCGGCGTCGGCGCCGTGAACTCGTCGTCGTCGTCGTCAGTGGTCGGCACACTCGCATCGATGTCGTCGTCGCTGGCTTCCATCCGCTTCAGTGCCTTCTTGAAGCACTCGAGCGCGTCTGCCGCCTTCCCTACTCGGTGCTGCAGCACGCCGAGGTTCACGTACAACTCCATCGGCACGCGCTCGGACGCGTGCTTCATCACTTTCTCCGCCGCGATGTACGACGAGATCGCAATGATCTGATCCTTGCGTTCCTCCGATGAGTGCAGCAGCTCCGCAGTGCCGATGAGAGCGTCCACGTTGCCCGGCTCAAGCTCCACCACGCGGCGCAGCAGCACCACGGCCTCGTCCTTCTTGCCCAGCTTGCCATTCACGTGGCCGAGCAGCAGCAGGATCTCCACGTTCTCCGGGTACGCCTTGTTCGCCTTCTCCAGGTATGTCGCCGCTTTCGTGTACTCCTTGCGCTCGTAGTACATCTGCGCGAGTCCGAACCACGGCAGCACGAAGTTCGGCCACAGCCGCCCGGCGTTGAAGTAGTAGCTGTACGCGTCCTTGTACTTGCCCTCGGCGTGGCAGCCGCGGCCCATGAGGTAGCAGCTCTCCGACCGGATCTCGGCGATCTTCGTGCTGTGGAACGCGCTGCCCGCGAGGTTGAACATCTTGTCGTAGTTCTTGCGCGAGAGGCTCGCGGATGTCGCCGACTCCTCGCGGTACGGGCCGTCCAGCGTGATGCTCGTCGGCGACACAGCCCCGGGCTTGCGGCTGACGTACGCGACATACTTGCTGTCGCCGATGCAGACGATCTGACCCGGGGAGACCTCGGACGAGACGTCTTTCGACGTCGCGATGACCGCCGAGCCGCGCACGACGCTGACAGTGCACGGCAGCGGGATCCACTGCGCGAAGTAGTGGTTCGCGAGGTGGTTGAGCACCGTCGGATTCGTCTTGTTGATCGCGTGCGCGTGGTGGATCATCATCATGAAGCGCGAGCCCTCGTCGCGGATGCTCGCGACGCGCTCCTCGCGGCTGAGGCTGCCGAGGTGCCAGATCGCGTTCGCGATCACGGCGTCAACGTTCGTGTCGTCGAGCGATGCCGCGTACTTCATCACGGACCGCGCCTTCTCGATCGCGCCGAGGTGGTAGCAGCAGTACGCGAAGCACATGCGCATGCGCGACGCCTGCGGGCTGCGCGGGTGCAGCTTGATGGCCTCGAGGTAGAGCTTCTTGGCGTCCGCGTACTTCTTGCGGCGGTAGAAGAGCAGCGCCTTGCCGAGCAGCGCCGGGAGGTTCGTCTTGTTGGAAATGAGGACGCTCTTGAGGAACCGCTCGGCGCGGTCGTCCTCGTTCTTGGCCATGAACATGAGCGCCTTGCCCACGAGCGTCATCGGGTGCTGGTGGTCGAGCCGGTCCGCGCGTTGGAAGTAGCCCACGGCGCGCTGCGAGATCGCCTCGCGCTTCTTCTCGTCGTCCTCGACCCACATCGCGTTCACCGCGTGGCTCGCGAGCGCGTTGAAGAACTTGATGCGGCACATGCGCGACGCATTGTCCTTGTAGATCTCCTCGATGCCTGCGCGTCACACGCGTCAGCTCTCCGGACTCGATAGAGAGCGCCTACAGCCAGGCGCACGCACGCACCCGGCTCGGACGCCACCGCGAGGATCTCCTGGAACTGCGCGATCTGCCCCTGGTTGTAGTACTCCACCTACGCGCACGCACACTGGCTGCGTCAGCTCTGTGTCTCTATATATCTCCCTCGTGTTCCCCCTCTCGCCCGCACACAAGCGAGCCCCGAACGGCGCTCCCCTGAACGCACCGCGAACTGGAGCCAGACGTCGAGCGGCGCCACTTCGGCGCGCAGGATGTCGATGATGTCGTTGACATCGTCCGGGATCTCGTCCGCGAACACCTCGACCGCCTGGTCCGAGTTCTTCACGGGGATGAGCAGCGAGCGCGGCTTGGCGTCCTCGCCGTCGAGCGCGTCGTCGTCGTACTCGGCGCGCGCCATCGCTTCCCGAGCTCCTCGCGCTAAGTTCGCTTTGTTTGTTTTGGTGTGGTTCGGTTCGAGACGGGTGTACCAATATGTGTACCATCAATCCATGGTGTACACCACACAAATGTACCACTACTGCTTCAAAGCTGCTCGATTTTTCGACCTGCGGCCAGCATGACGTCTAGAGGCGCGGCGGTCGCGGTCGCGCGCGTGCACGACGGCTGGCGCGACGCGCACGTGCTGCAGCTGCTGCGCGTCTTCCGCCAGTACGCGCTCGTCTACCTCTACGGCGGCAGCGAGCGCTTCGCCACGGTCGCGCGCTCCGCCGAGCTGCTCGCAGGTGCGCCAGTTGGAGTAGTCGCGCGCGAGTGTCGCCACAGCGAGCCTGAGCAGCTCCGCTCCGCTCTGCGCTGTGCGTGCGTGCGTGCGAACAGACAAATCGGAAGCGGACATCGCCGACATGATGCGCGCGCTCCTGAGCCAATTCGCACTCGCGATCGACACGAAGGCGTTCCACAACGAAGGTGCGAGCGCGAGAGGCAGTGCGCGCGGAGGAGAGCGAGTGACTGAGTGGCTGGTTGACTTCCTGATTGGCGCAACGTTCGGCGAGGCGGCCGCAGCGCTGAGCGTGGACGGGGAGGTCGTGGTGGTGCATGTGCACCTGTTCGAGACGACGGCGGCGCTCGCAGAGAACAGCGTGGGCGGCACGTGGCACCCGGACGAGCTGCGCCGGTTCTTCGAGAAAATCCGCAGGTACCGCGGCCTGCTGCTGCGCAGCGCCGATCTCTTCTTCTCGCGCGTGCAGATCCCGCGTGCGTTGCTTTCTGTGTGTGATTGGATGCTCGGTCGGCTGCAAGCGAGGAGCGTGCGCGAGCGCTGACGACCGCCGTCTGGGACGCCGCAGCCAAGTCGGTCGCGCACACGCAGAACAAGTTCTACGCGCTGCGCGAGCTGTACGAGCTGAAGAAGAAGGCGGGCAAGACAGAAGGTGCGCACGAGCTGACGCCGTGGGTGGCTGGGTGACGGGGTCGCTGATGCGCTGCTGCTGGAGCTGCTGCTGCAGCGCGGAGCAAGATCGAGGAGATGCGCTTCCGCGTGCTGGAGGAGCTGTTCCGCGACGTGGCGGCGCAGCCGCGGAAGAAGGACCCGACGATCTTCGAGAAGCGGCCGCAGCTGTGGTCGCCGAAGGAGCTCGACACGATGATCGACTTCCTCGTCAACATCACGCTCGACATGCAGCAGAACGGCACCTCCAACTTGGTCGACAAGATGTCGCCGCGGTTGGGTGCGTGCACGAGCTGCTTGTCGTCGTCATGTGACTGCCTAACCAGCTTCGCCATGTCCGAGCAGGTCGTTCGGAGCAGTCGTGCGTGGCCAAGCTCTTCGACATGCACAAGCTCTACACGAACAAGTCGAACTACCCCCGTGCCGCGCGTACGGTGCATAAGAGTGTGCGAACACGCTGCGGAGGCTGGTACGATGCTCATTGCTGTGTGGCATCAGATCTGCCAGGCACGATCTTCGACGCCAACTCTGTGGCGCACAAGATCTTCAACGCGGGTGCGCAGCGCGGCAGTGACTCGACACTGGGGCTGTCGACACTGATCAGATGCGCGCGTGTGCGGAGCAGATTGGGCGGACTTCACGAACCCGAACGTCCTCGGCGTCGCTGCGCTCAAAGCCCATTGTACGTGCTCCGTACGCCATCGTTCTCCACGACTCGCGCCAGCCGAACGCCTCGTGTTGTAACGTATCGAGTGGGTGATGTGGCAGCTCTGCGAGCGAGGGAGAGGAAGCGCCGCGCCGCTGCAGCCACACCGTATTCGACCGTCACTCGGAAGCAGCGGCATACTGTGAGCCACTCCGAGACCTCGAGGGTACATGGTGCGCCAAGCGGACGATCTACGACGGCGAGACAGAGTGGGGTGACGCCCCAGCCGCGGCAACGCACCAAGTTCGTTCGCGACGTGGCGCACAAGTACAAGTGGAGCGAGCAACTGGCGCACGACATCTGCGCCGGGATGCACCGGTTCATTCACCTGTATCGAAGCATCCAGCTGAAGGCGTTCTTCGGCGCTGTGGTGGAGGCGGCGCCAGGTGGGGCGACGTCACGCTCTGCCGTCACGTTGCTGCTGCGTGCTGATCCCGAAGCTGATCTCGTGTGTGTATGTTGGTCTGTTCAGGCGCGAAGATGACGGAGGTGTGTTTCAACGGGAATGCGATCCTGAAGTCCTTCGAGAAGGGTACGCAGCTCGGAGCAGGAGGCAGACGGTGTTGCGCTGAGGAATGAGGTCTAACACGCGAGAGTGCGCTTGTGTGTGTGCTGGTGTTGATGACAGAGCACGGAGGACTGGACTCGTTCGGTGAAGTCGCACTGGGAATCGTGAAGGAGACGCCCAACTCCGCTCCTCACAGCGATGACCCTGCAGAGACCCAGTCACCCACGAGCCACAGCTGCAACGACGACGACGGTGACGATGGTGGAGCTGACATGAACGAGGACGACGGCGCGGAAGAGCCGGCGGTGTCTCCATCCGACCTCGCGAGCTCGCCGCAACTCAGCATGTCCGACATCGAGATCGAGAACGAGAACGACGACAGTTCGCTCGAAGACGAGAACCCGATCGGTGCGCGTGCTGTCGCGTCCGCTTTCGTGTTGCGAGGGTCGTTGTTCACACCGCTGCGTGTTGTGCACTCAGATGATGATGACGACGACGACGACGTCGACACGCTCTCGGTCGACTCGATGGACATCCGAGGTGCGCATTGTCTCTGCTACGACGAAGTGGTCTGCGGACGAGATGGTGACGTGCTGACGCGCGTGCGTGCGAACTCGTTCAAGCTGCGTCTCCGCCGTCGCTCGGGTTCAAGATGAGGCGGAAGGGCTACCCGAGCGGCAAGTCGTACGGCAAGTCGGACGAGCTCATGAAGAAGGTGAAGGCGGCGTGCGAGTCGTGTCACGCGAGGAAGCAGAGGAAGGAGAAGAAGCAGGAGCAGCAGAACAAGAAGCAGCAGCTCGCTGGCAGCAACACAGTGCGCGGGGCGAACGACAGCGACGACGATGACGACGAGGACGAGGAGGAGGAGGAGGACGCTGAAGACGTGGACCGGCAGGAGAAAGCCCGACTCAGCGACCAGTGGGGCGTGCTTCTCCAGTCCTTGGACGCGCGGATCGTCGAGCTCGAAGGCCGCAACCGTGACCTCATCGAGCGTAAGGAGGACCGCGATCGGCGAGAGCAGCGCAAGCTGTGGCGCAGCGAGCTCCAGGTCGAGGTGCTCTCGAGGTTCCGCGACGCTGCGGCCAGCAGCTCGTGATGCGGCGCGTCTGCCATCCCGAGCCCGGCGTCGAAGGGCTTCGTGGTCGAGCGAGAACGCGTTTCTGGAGAGAGCCCCGGTGTGTACGCGTGTGTGTGTGTCCCGACAGCCGAGTAGCAGCAGCAGCAGTTGGTACTCGCTCAAGAGCTGCCGTTCGTTCGTTCGTGTGAGTGTGTGTGCACCCGCCATCCATCTCACACCTCGTCGTCGTACACGTTGCGCTTGCCGACCCACGGGTTCGTGCGCACCGCGTGGACGCGCGAGTGGAGAACGCGCAGCGCCGCCGCGTTCGCCTCGAGGTCTCGCGGGAAGTTGTTGTCGAGCAGGTTGAGCTCGTGGATCCAGACGACCGCTTCCTGCGGCGCAGTCGACGGCGCGCGCTCCGACAGCTTCGCGCGCTTCGCAGGTCGGAAGTCTCCAGCCGCGTCGCCGTCGTCACCGCAGGATCGCGCGTCCTCGAAAGTGAGGCGCTCGACCGTGTTCGCCATCGCCGAGAGCCCCTTGTGCGTCACCAGGTTGCCGCTCAGGTCGACGCTCGCGAGCGGTGTCTCGAGCCGCCGGCTCCGCTCCACGAGCGCTTGGAAGAGCACCTCGGCGCCGCTGTCGCGCAGACGGTTCGCACCGACCGCGAGCTCACAGACGCTGCGGTTGGCTCGGATCGCGGCCAGCAGCTCCGCGGAGCACCCGGCGCTGCTGAGCCCGACGTAGTTCATCCGGAGGCTCCGCAGGCTCTGGTTCGAGCGCAGGAAGGCGGCGAGCAGGTCCCCGAAGCGGCTGCCGAGGAAGTTGTGGCTAACGTCGAGGTGCGTCACCGACGCGTTCTCGCCGAGCGCGAGCAGCAGCGTCGCCGCGCCTTCGAGCCCAAGGCCGCAGTTGAAGACGTTGAGGTGCGTGAGCGTGGTGCCTGGAGACGCGAGCATCGGCGCGAGCGCGTGGACGCCGGCGTCGCCCAAGTCCCCGTTGTTGCGCAGCTCGAGGCGCTCGAGGCGGAGCCGTCCGTCGAGCGACGCCGCGCAGATGCCGCGCAGCGTCGCGGCGGAGATCGCGTTGCTGTCGAGCTTGAGGTGCCGCAGCGCCAGGACCGCCTCGCTGGCGCGCGCGAGCCCGGCGAACGCGTCGTCTTCGAGGTGGTTATGCTCGAGCGAGAGCGTCTCAAGGCGCGGCAGCGCGAGCGCGTGCGCCACCAGCTCGTCGTTCTCGAAGTCCGCGAGGCACGCCGAGAGCCGCACGGCCGTGAGCTCGCGGCACTCGCTGAGCAGCGCCACGAGCTCGAGGTGGCCCCGCTGGCGGATCGTCAGCGACACGAGCTCGAACGTGGCAACCGCGTGCAGCCTCCCGGTAGCCGCTCGCGCTCGCAGCGCGAGGCGGATCTGCTGCAGCTGTGCGTCGCTCAGCCGGCCATGGAAGAAGCAGAGCTCGGCGAGACTCGCGTGCGTCTCGACGATCGCCGCGAGCGACGCCCAGCAGGTCTTCTGCTGCTCCGGGTGGTGGATCTCGAGCCGTCGCAGCCGCTGCAGCGCCGCGATTAGCGCGGCGTTGCGCGGCACCACCTCCCGCCCATGCACCTTGAGGTGTCGCACGACGTCCTGGAAGAGGTGCAACGTCGCGCGCGCCGGGTCCTCCGCCTCGCTCTCGCTCTTCGCGCCATTGCCATCGCCATTGCCATTGGCAGGCGCGAGGCTCGGCGCGACGCGCGCGCGCAGCAGCAGGCGGAAGCGCCGCTCCCAGAACGCCTGGCGGAAGCTGCGCTTGCGGCTCGCGAGCAGCGCGGAGCCTGCGGCGGCGGGAGCTTCGGGTGCGTCACTGAGGCTGCGGAGACGCCACTCGTGCTCCGTCTCGCGCTCCAGCGACCAGCCGTCGTCCTCCTCTTTCCCTGTTTCTTCGGCGTCGCTCGTCTCGGACCCAAGCGGCTGCTTCTGGTGGTGCGTTTGCTGCTGCCGCCAGCAGATCTCGAGCCCGCGGAGCCGCTCGTGGCTCAGCCGCGCCAGGAGCTCGCGCCGCACTGCGCGCGGGAGCACGTCAAGGCACCCGGCGATCTCCGCGAGCGGCCGCGCGCGGCTCACGGCGCCGGCTGCGAGCAGCGCCAGCGACGCGACCTGGCGGCGATCATCACCGTCAGCCGTGATGATGTCGCCATTGCAGCTCATTTTCGCCTGTTAGCGATCGGATGCATCAATCCCATAAGCTGCTTGCTGGTGGCGGTGGGGACTGCGATGACTCTCTATGGCGCCATACGAGCACGCACACGCACGCACACACACTACTGGTACCACAAGGCAGCTTCACGAGCACCACCGCCGCCATCCAGCAGCATGCCCGCGCTCTCGCTGAGCATTGACGCGTGGTTATATGCGAGGGTTAAATATCGCGCGGCTTGCTCGGGACGCTCGAGCTCACGGTCGCGCGCTGCGCGTCCGACTCCTTCGGTCCCGTCCCTGCATCTCCCGCGTCGGCGTTCTCCGCCCACACTGGCGGCGCGCATGAACACGTACGCAGAGCATCCCAGTCAGCAGATCATTCCATCCCTCGACCCGGGAGGATCTCAATGACGCGCACCTGGCTTCCTGGCGCCGAGCTTGGGCTTGTCCGGCTTGGCGACCGACACGCGCAACGTGCGGCCAAAGAGCTCCGACTCTGCCAGAGGCAGCGACCGTGAGCGATCCGCAGCAGCACCACCCGCAGAGGCGCTTGCGCACTCGATCGGAGCGCCTGCGCACCATCCATGTTGTCGAGCGCCTCCAGCGCGTCGGCGGCGTCTTCGAACTCGACAAAGCCGAATCCCTTGCTGCTCTCTGCACACAGGCGCATGCACAGCGAGTATAGCGAGAGATAACGTGAGCGCCTTCCTCCCATACGACGCTCCGGGTGTGAATGTGATAGCGGAAGCACGCTACGCACGGGTGGCGTAGTCCATGGGCACCTGCACGCCCTTGAGCGGGCCGAAGGGCACGAACGCCGCGTAGAGCACCTGCTCCGTCGCCTGCTTGTCCAGCCCGCCGACGTACAGCGTGCGCTTGTCCTTCTTGTCCATGTGTCGCCGTCGCCGTCCAAGTGCTTGTGCTGGATGGCGACGTAATGGGGTTAATGCTAGTTATTAGACGCTCCCCGAGACATAACAATACGACATTTGTCCCGAACAGTACGCGCTGATCTTTGCGCTTTTCTCTCGCATAATATAACACCCGCAGCAACAAGACGCCGCCAAGCATGAGCGCCGCGACCGACGAGCTCTTCAACCAAGGTGACGTGGCTGCTGCTGCTGCCTCCGCCGCTTGCTTCCCTACCGCTAATGCTGCAGCCCCCGCTGTGCATCACCGTCGGCAGGCTGGGGCGACGTGCTCAGCAGCATCTCGCCGTATGCGTGGGGGAACATGGGCGTGGCGTTCGGGCTCGGCTTCTCGATCGTCGGCGCCGCCTGGTGCGTTCCCCGTCGCACTCGGTCTCCCGCAGTACGCACAACACTCACGCGCGCATGTGTGTTTTGTACGTTGCGTGTAACGCAGGGGCATCTTCCTCACGGGCTCGAGTCTGCTCGGCGCGTCCGTGAAGGCGCCGCGCGTGCGCTCCAAGAACCTCGTGAGGTGCGTCACGCGCCGCTCTCCACACGCAACAGCGCGAGACGCTCACGCGCTTCGGTCGCCCGACGCAGCATCATCTTCTGCGAAGCCACGGCGATCTACGGCGTGATCATCGCGATCATCCTCCAGAGCAAGATGAACCAGCCGGCGCTGCGCAACGCCGGTGACGAGCCCATCAACGAGGTGTCGCTCTACTTCGCGGGCTACGCGACCTTCGGCGCAGGCATCGCCGTCGGGCTGACGAACATCGCGAGCGGGTACGCTGCTTGCTGGCGCAATCCTGTTCGGTCGCGTCGTGCGGTGTTTCGCTAATCATACCGATGGATGTCGTGCGTCGCCAGCGTTTCTGTGGGCATCGCTGGTAGCAGCTGCGTGCTGGCGGACGCGCAGAACGCGAGTCTGTACGTGAAGATCCTGATCGTCGAGATCTTTGCGAGCGCGCTCGGCATCTTCGGCGTGATCGTCGGGATCATCCTGTCTAACAACGCCGAGTTCCCCAAGTGAGTGCGCGAGCGAGCGGAGGCTCCCGTCACTCTCGAGCCGCCAGGAGCTCCTTCCCTTCCAGGCGACGAGGAGGCTACTGCTGCTGCTGGACCACGACTCAATACATGTTTAAGAGCGCGGTGTGTGTGCATGTGGTACGTGGTGCATCCTGGCTACTTCCACATCTCCCGGTCACCGTCGGCGTCCACCGGCGTGTACCAGTCTGGAAGCGGATTGTTCGGGTTGTATCTGCGGAGGTCCAGCGACACGGCTGAGAGTGAGCGAGCGAGCGCGAGCACGAGGCAGACAGTGCAACGCCGGACCTGTAGTTGAGGAAGAGCTCCTCCTCCTCGATATCTGCGGTTGCGATGAACGCGAGACCCTGCGAGGCACGAGCAGCAGTCACGTCCGGCGTGAGGTCGACACGATCGACACGACCGATGGGGCGGAGTGGAGCGCACGTGTACGAGTGCGCGCTTGCCGAACATGGACCAGCGCGACGGCATCTCGACGAACGAGTTGGGGATGAGCCGCTCGAACTCGGGGCGTGTGAACGGCTCCTCCGGCGGGAAGTCGAACGAGAACGGCATGACGTTCGGCTTGGAGCCCGCCGGCGGGTGGTTGATCTTGTGCGCGATCGCGAGCGGGTTGCGCGGCGAGGACGCTGGTGGTGGGAGCAGCAGGCAGCCGCGCGTCAGTCGCACGCTGGCTGCGCGTCTGCCGAGACGCAGACGTACACTCTCGCTTGGCGTCGATCACGACACTGTCGAAGCGCGCGCGGGCGTATGGGTTGTCCGAGATCTCGCGCAGGTGGTGCGTCTGTGGTGGAAGGGGAGAGCAGCCGCAACCGCGTCCGGTTGGCGCCGACAGATCACATAACGCAGGGAGCAGTGCGAGAGCCGCACCTTCTTGAAGTGCTCGGGCAGGTACACCGTGCCGGGGAAGAGCGCCTGCAGCATCACCGCGAGTGTGTCAGCATCGACGCCATCTCTCCACGCCGCGCACTGGAACATCAGACGCACCACCACCGAGCCGATCGGCGCCTTGCCGCTGAGCTTGACGCCTTCGCCCGCGTTCTCGATGCTCGACGTCTCGACCTTGAGCGAGTACCCGAGCAGCTCCTCGAGCGTCACGCCAGCGTATTGCTGCAAAGAGCAGCGTCAACACACATGCACGCCCGGCAGCTCAGCGCACAGCACGAAGCCGACGCGCGCGCACCTTGTCTGTGATCTCGTCGAGCGGCTCGAAGCCCGAGAGCGACAGCGCGCGTTCGTGCTTCTCTGGCGACGCGCTCGGCAGCTTCAGGATCGCCTCGAACGCCGTCTCCAGCTAGTAACCGCAGGAGCAAGCGGCGTCAGAGCCTGAGAGACAAGCAACATACTCCTGAGATGGCGGGGGCACGAACCTGTGCTGCCACTTGGCTCTGCACGTACGCCTTCTGCTGCTCGAACTTCTGCTTCTGGATGGTGGCGACGGCGACCTCGAAGAGCTCGCCGTTGTCTCTGTCGGCATGCGCGCGTCCAAAAGTGAACTTGGCGGCGCCACCAGATCGGCAGGTCACGACGACGCACTTGTCCGCGTTGGCCGCCTGCTGCCGCAATCCGCTGTAGCACGAGAGCACCGCCGCGACGCCGACGTCTGCCTCCTCCTGCACACATGACGCTTTCGTCAGCTCCCACAGAGCAGCGCGCACTCTCTTTATCTCGCTAGATATCGATCTTGAAGAGACGCCAGCCCGACCTGGAAGCGCCGCGCGGCGGTCGTGCCCGAGAGCATGAGCTGCAGGCGCCGCACGAGTCCCGCCATCGTCGTCGTCAATGATGTGCGGCTCCTGCTCGCTGATTGCCAAAATATATAGATTTTTGTATGCGCTCCTCTTATTTCCGACGCGGTTGACTGGAGAGTGAGGAGCTCCACTCGCAGTTGACCAGCGGCGACAAGGAAGCGATGGCGGAGCATCAGCACCCGCCGGCGAACGGCGCGCGCCACCCGTGGGGGCCACCCATGCGCGTCGCCAAGGTGTTCATCAAGGGCAACAAGCGCACGAGGCGAGTGGCTGGCGCGCGTCACCGTGCGGCTGCTGGATGATTAACCGTGTGTCTGGCGTGACCCACAGGACTGATGTGTTCGAGAACGAGCTGCAGGTGCGTGCAACGCAAGCGCGTTCGGTTGGCGAACGGCGAGTGACCACTAACCTCAAGAGGGGGACGCGTGCAGGGTGTGTACGAGGCCGACCGCATCGGCTACATCGTGCGCGGGCTCGAGACGGCGACGCAGGAGCTCAAGGCGCTCGACATCTTTGACTCGATCCACGTGCAGCTCGACAAGGGTGCGTGCGTGTATGTGTGTGGGAGTGTGTGTTGAGCTGCGGATTGACAGACTGACACCCCACACGTGCAGCGAGTTCCGGAAAGCGCGATGAGGTGGACCTGACGATCACGGTGGAGGAGAAGAGCTGGCGCTCTCTGCACCTCGGCGCCACGACGGACGGGAATGAGGAGGCGGCGGTACGGCCGTGGACGCGTGGGCTCTTGTCCGGTATCACGGACCAAGTGGCTGATGCGGCGGTGTGGTGCCTCACGGTGTGGGGCTGCAGGAGTCGTCGCTGACGCTCGCGAACGCGTTCGGCTCGGCGGAGAAGATCACGTTCGGCGCGACGTACGCGCGCTCGGGCAGCAACACGGAGCGCGCGACGTTCCAGAAGCCGCGCTTCCTCGGACTGCCGCTCTACCTGAGCGCCACGGCGGCGAACGAGCTGCACAACCACGAATTCCTGAGCTCGTACAACGAGAAGATCCGCGGCGGCAGCATCTCCGTGAGCGACTACGAGGGCGTCCACGACCTGTCGCTGAACGTTGGCTGGCGCGATATCATCCCGCGTCGCGACTCGAAGATCCCGACGGCGTTCCGCGCGTCGCCGAGCATCCTCTCGGAGGCGCTGCCGTCGACCAAGACGAGCGTCAAGTACGTCTTCAAGGACGACTCGCGCAACAACGTCGTGTACCCGACGCTCGGCGGGCTCTTCCAGTACAGGTGAGGCGCCTGCATGGCGTTTTGTGTGCGTGCGTGTGTGAGGACGTGCGTTGGTAGTCAAGAAGCTGGTGGACTGACGATAGCTGTGCGCGCTCGCAGCACGGAGGTGTCGGGCTTCCTGGGCGATGTCAAGTTCGTCAAGACCGAGGTCACAGGGCAGAAGCACTTCTCGGTCGGTCCGATCCTCTTCGGGCAGCCGATCCTCAACTTCAGCTTGTCGTACCATGTCGGCGCGATCAAGTCGTACGGGTCAGACGAGAACCGCCCAGCGCGCATCAGCGATCGGTTCTTCCTCGGCGGCCCGATGAATCTGCGCGGGTTCAACTACAAGGGTGTGGGTCCGCGCGCGTCGCCCCGTGACGGCGGTGCCGTCGTGGGCGACTCGCTGGGCGGCGAGCTGAGCTACAACGGGTCTGCGAGCGTCGGGTTCCCGTGCCCGATGCCCCTGCTGGCGGTGCGTGTCGTTGCGTGGTGGTGGCGGCGACACCTCGTTGAGGAAGTTGTCGTGACAATGTTGTTGCGTGGTTGGCATCCGAGCAGATGCTGGGCATTCGCGGGCAGTTCTTCGCGAACGCCGGCAACCTCACGACGTGGGGCCGCCTGCTGGACGAGAAGAAGTGGATGAAGAACCTTGCGGACGACACGCGCGTGTCGGTCGGCATGGGGCTCGTCTGGGGCACTCGCATCGGTCGCCTCGAGGCGAACTACTCGTGGATTTTGAAGTCGCACGCCCACGTACGTCTCCTGCCGACCAGCAGCCGCCTCTTGCTGCAGCGTGCTAACGTTCCACCGCGCTGCTTCCTGTCTGTCTCCACCCTCCGCAGGACACGATCAAGCGCGCGCAGCTCGGTCTTGGCATGACGTTCTCTTAGACCTAGAGCTTTTCCTGCAATACAACCTTCAAGGTTGTTGCCCTCGCTATACAAACTCCAAGTTATTCGCTGATTCGCTGATTTGGATTCTCTGATTTGGATTCTCCGCCCACACCGAAGCGCTCCAGAGCTAGCGTAGCGTAGCTCTTCTTGGCGCGTCGCGACTCGCGAGCGTCACTTCTTCCTCCGCCCCTCGAGCTCCGCCGCCATGTACACGGGCAACGCGGCGCGCATCTACAACCCGCGGCCGGACCCGGCGGAGCGCGGGCCGCCGAAGCGCGTGGCGCGCGACGAGACCCACATCGGCGAGATGGTGGCCGCCTCCAAGAAGCGCATCGCGTGGAAGTTCGCGCTCGGCGAGGCGGACGCCACGCACGAGGTGGTACTCGTGCACTCCATCATGTCCTACAAGAAGGTGCGCGCACGCGAGCTTGCAAGCTCCGGGTCGCGAGCTGACGGAGGTGACTGGCCGCAGGTGATCGAGTTCGACGGCCGCCAGATGCACTACTCTGCGACGGTGGGTTGTCAGTCAGCGAGTCGCCTATGACAGGAGCGCTCGTCGTGCTCGCGCTGCTGTATACTGTGCTAGAGACTCACGATCGCGGGCTGCGATGCAGTTCACGCCGGGTGACTGGAAGTTCCTCATGGTGCTCGAGGGCTCGAACCACGTCTTCGAAGTGCGCATCAACGACTTGGAGTCCGAGGACGTGCCAAAATACGGTGCGTGTGTATGCGGCTGCTGCTGTGTGTGTGCGAGTGCAGATGCTCATGCGAGTGACTCGGTCGACAGACTTGGCGGTCGACCGCATCCCGTTCCGCCACTGGGACGTGTACCGTCGACGGAAGCAGCCGATCACGACGGCGACGTACGCGCAGCCGAGTGCCCCGCAGCCGTCAAGTGCGTTGTCGATCGGCTCGTTCGGCTGGGTGGGGTGCGTTGGGTCTGACTAGGAATTGCTGCGGCGGCGGTGGATGCAGACACGTTCGGGACACAGCGCTGGGGTCCGTCCGGGATGACAGCACCACCGCCGCCGCCCGAACCGGCAGTGAACCGCTACGGACAGTACGCGAACGGCAGCGCGAGCGGAGCGTATGCGCGCGACAGTCGGACGTCGAGCTTCGGCGCTTCGCGAGACAGCGGCGGCAGCAGAGGCTCCTTCACTAGCGACAGCAGGGACTCGTTCACGGGAGGCAGTCGGGACTCGTTCACCGGTGGCAACAGGAGCTCCCTCACTGGCTCCCCGCCGTACCCGCAGCAACAGCAGCCGCAGCAGCAGCGACAGCGTCGGCACTCGGGCAGCTCGACTGCGCAGGCGCCTCCACCGAAGAAGCAGCCGGAGATCAACCTCATCGACGACTTTGGGCCGAGTGTGAGCGTCCCGGCGCAGACCTTGCTCTTCGATCCGCTGGTTGCGGTACGTGGGATGCTGCGCGTGGCGGCGGTGGCTAATGCGCTCTCATGATGGACACGCATGTGTGTGTGGCGCTGTGCTGGTGGACGTACAGCCGACCTTCGGAGTGCAGTCCGGCGCGAATCCACCTCCAGCGCAGCCATCGCAACAGCAGGCGCAGCAAAGGGCTCGCACTTCAAGCGGACAGGCGTTCGCCCCGCCGCTCGCCGCGCCGGTGCAGCCCACCCCAGCAGCTCCGTGCGTAGTGCCCCTCGTGCGATGACGAGGAAGCAGCTCGCGGCTGGAGCGATGGCTGACAGTGTAGTTGTGGTTCGCAGCTACGTGGATCCGTTCGCGAACGTGCCTCAGGCGGTTCCGCTCAGGCCGACGCCAGCTCCGTGCGTGCTGCTCTGCTTGCGTGCGCGATCACAGGCGTGCAGGACGCTGAAGCCGCTGACGGATCTGCTCTTCGTGGCTCGACAGCGTCAGCTTCAGTGCGTTCGCGGCGCCGGGGAACGCGTACGCTCCGCCGCCTCAGCAGCAGCAGTTGCAGCAACCAGGGATGTTCTACCCGAACCCAGCGTTCCAGCAGCAGCAGCCGATGCAGATGCAGATAGGAGGCGTTCCCGCGGCGCCGATGGGCGTGCAGCCGGCGCTCGGGGCGAATCGGATGGCGCCGACGGCGACCAACGCCGTGAACTACAACATCTCGCAGCTCATGAACCCGGCGGACGTGATCGGCGCGCAGACGCAGCAGCAGCAGCAGCGGTCGCAGACGCAGTCGATCAACATCGACGCGTTCGCGGGCATGAGCTGAAGCGCGCGCTGCGACGTCACCAGCATGCAAGCAGTCGTGAGTTCGGTGAAGGGCTAGCAGGCGTCACCGTCGCCGCCCGCGTGTCAATACATTCGCTCGTTCTATAGCTCGCCCGAGTCGGACGAGCTGGCGCTCGTCGTGGCGCTGCTCGCAGTCTCGACGAACTTGCTCACCGCCGCCTCGAGCGCCAGCAGGTGCGGGTCACGCACGTCGAGCGCGCGCATGCTCGCGCAGAGCTTCTCGAAGTACTCGATGTTGGAGCCGCTCGGCCCGGCGCGCGTCGCGATCTGTTGCGCGATCTCCGCGAGTGGCGACGGGCCGAGGAAGTCGGCGTTCTCGGGCGTCGCGATGTACACGAGCGCGCGCCGCGTCTCGCCATCCGTGCAGCGCACATCGACGAGGCGGCGGTCGTAGCCAGCCTGCTCGCGCTGGTCGAGCTGCGTCAGCGTGCCTTCGATGTGCTCGTCCGGCACGCGGTAGACGCGTCCCCAGACGACGTTGTCGCCCGCGAGGTGCGCGTGCGCGTCTTCGAAGCGCGCCATGTCCTCGGAGCTCACGAGCGTGACGACGCGGCCGAGCGCAGCCGCCGTGCCGCGGTGGTCGGGCGAGCCCTGCCAGAAGCGGCGGTGGTAGCCCTCGACGCGGCCGAAGAGCGTGTCCTGCGCCGGGAAGTCGCTCTTCCACACGATCGAGCCGTACCCGAAGACCCACATCACTCTTTGTTGGCTTCTCGCTGACGATTGTCCGCTGACGATTGACTGGCACAGTTCCTCGCTTTTATCACTATTCATTTGTCGAGATCAGCAACAGCAAAAATGCGCCTCCGGCAGGTGCTGGTGCTCAGCCGCGACCTCGCGCGCTCGACGCAGTTCTTCCAGGAGGGGCTCGGGCTCAAGCTGCTGCGCGCCTCCGACTCGTTCGCCGAGTTCGACACGCAGACCGGCGCGCCGCTTTGCATCAAGCTCGCGCAAAAGTGCGTCCTGCCTCCTGCCTGCGAGCGCTGCTCGTGATCGATCTCCTCGCGTGGTCAGTGGCTCCTTGAGCAGACTGGAGACTGATGCTCGCGGTGACCTGCGGCAGCGAGGCCGCGTGCAGCGCCGGCTACTCGCCGTTCCTCAACTTCGACATCCAGGACTTGAGCGACACGATCCCGCGGCTGCTCATGATGGGGGCGATCATGGACGGACCCATCAAGTACCCGGCGCACGGCAAGGTACGGCGCACGCTGGTGGCGCTTTCTCCACTCTTGGCAGCAGAGCGTCGGCTAATGCGGCAAACTGGCGAGCGAGCAGGTGGCGGCGCTGCGCTCGCCGGACGGCGTCATGATCGGACTGTATGAGCCAAACTCGTGGGAGAATGTGACGTCCGCATAGCAGCAGCAGAGGTAGAAGGTGAAGCAACGAAGACACAAGTACCACCACGCGACTGGCAAAGTAGCGCTCAATGCAAGGCGGGTTCATTGTCGAGGCACATGCAGGTGATAGATCAAGAGGGTCAGGGGTGTGAAGATAGGTCGCGCTCACTCCCTCGCTTGTTTGCTGGCACGCGTGGACTCGCGTGGACTCACTGGACGTCGCACGTGTTCTGGCTCCACTCGAGCAGCGGCCGCGTGTACTTGAGCGCCGCGGTCTCGAGCGCGATGAGGTGCGGGTCGCGCACGTTGAGCC
>JAASFS010000809.1:0-11890 GCA_023333865.1 Globisporangium perplexum | reverse complement strand
TCAAATTATATCTCCAAAGAGAGCGCGACGCGTTCTATCATCTATCAAAAGATCACGCTCTCAAACGCATTATTGGATTAAAAAATCGATAGTTTTCTGACTTTTTTACCCTGTCCCTAACTTTTTGACGCGCACTGTATAGCGTTTTACGGGTAATGTATTGTAGGTGCGCCACGGCACCAACCATTGCGCGGTGAGTAAGATACTGTTCACGACGCAAAAGGTCAGTTTTGAGCAGTCGCGAGCAGTAAGCTTGAAACAAGTAGTGGGATTTGTATATATATTAGAGTTTTCACATATGTATTTTGGATATAATTGATTCTTGGCGCATTTTACTTAAACATATTCAAACGACCCATATCCACAATTGTATAGTGGACGAATCAGCGTGCAGATTATCGCTTGCAGATTTTGCATATTATGTGAGAATACTTTTGCCATTTTCGTTTGTTTTGCACATATTTGAAATATATTTTATATTTTTCATCATAATAATTTCGAACGGCTCGTATCTGCACAATAATTTAATTTGGGCGAATCAACGCGCAGCCGCCTTTTGAATATTCTGATAATTTGCACTCGACATCCTCATATCTCGAACAAGATACTGTGTCGAGGCGAGCGACAGGGCAGACCTGAGGCTGGTCAGCCAGCCAGCTTGCTTTTCTGTTCCCGTCGGCTTCATTCTTCGACCGACCCAACAACCGACTTGCGGCCGACCTGCGCACGACCACAACCACGACCATCCTTCACGACGACGCACGCGCACGCCGCGCGCTTTGACCCCCACCACTCACCCCCACCCTCCTTTGCGATCGCCAGATACGGCCACAGCAGGCGCCATGAGCGGTGTTCAGCAACGTGAGCATGAGCAGCAACAGACGGGACCCCCTCCACCACCTCCTCCAACGCAGGCTGCCACCACCACTGCCATGCCAACGGTGACGACGGCCGCCAGCAGCAACAACGAGTCCCCGCCAGACGAGGACACGATGGAGTCTGGCAGCAGCCCCAACAGCCTCTCGAACGAGGCCGGCGGACGCGTATTCAGCAGCAGCAGCCCGGGCGGCAGCAGCAGCAGCAGCAGTAACGACAACCTTCAGGCAGCGGGCTCCCTCGCGAGTCTGCAGAACCACCAGCAGCATGTCCAGCACGGGGCCAGCAGCAGCATCAGCAGCAGCACCAGCAGGAACGCCACGCAGCAGCAACAGCGCCAGCTGTATGGCGGTGACGCGGGCGGCAGCGGCTCGTCGTCCTTCGCGCCCCCCTCAACGGCATCCCTCAACATGCGCGCGCGGTTCGCGATGAGCGAGCGCAGCTTCGAGCGGATGCAGCAGCAGCAGGGGGCGGCGGACGCGGGCGGCGGCTCTCCGAGGTCGACACAGAGCCCGATGCGCGAGGATGCGGAGTCGGACAGTAGTCCGCGCGGCCAGAAGCGGCGGCTCGGAGACGAGTACGAGCCGCGCAGCTACGAAGCGGCACGCCGCGCGTCCCAGTCCAGCGTCCTGTCGGCGCTCGCTGCGGCCCACGTGCAGCGTGAGCAGCAGCACCAGCAGCAGCAAGCAGCACTGCGGCTCGCGAACGACGAGGGTGACGACGACGACGACGACGAAGGCGACGCGGTGGCGCCGACGCGCTTTGGGGACGCCACAGCGCGCGGCGCTCCCGCCTCCCTCGACGAGCAGCGCTACGAGACGTGGACGTCCAAGCAGCTGCGCAAGAAGTGCTCGCACCTCAAGCTGCGTGGGCTCAAGAACGTGAAGAAGCACGTGATGGTCGACGCACTCTACCGCTACTACCGCACCCGGGGGCAGGAGGAGCTTCTCGGAGGTAGCGATGGCGCGGCGGCGCCGTCGGGTCTCAGCCAGCAGAGACAACAGCTACAGCAGCAGCAGCACCAGCAACAACAACAACAACACCAGCACCACCACCACCACCAACAACAACAACAGCAACAACAGCAGCAACGCGGCAGTGTCGGCGCGGGCTCGGTGGGTCGGAGTGGCGAGAGGTTCACCGCTCGCGCTGCTCGGTTCGACCAGCAGGCACCGCCTTCGACAGTGTCGTCGCCGGCTGCCGCGACAGCGAATAACGCTGGTGCTGCCCTCCCCCGCAGCCGCAAGTCCAGCGGCAGCAGCAGCAGCAACAACGGCGGCGGCGACAGCAGCAGTAGATCCATATCTGGATCGGAGGCACGGCGGCGTGCGACGAGCTCGTACCGCGACGACGAGGACGAGGAGATGGAGGAGGAGGTGAAGCGCGACGAGATCTACGTGACGTCGGAGGACGTGATCCGGCTCGTGGACGTGGCGCTCTCCCCGGTGTTCGTGGACCGACTCGCGGTGGAACTCTCGCGATGGCAGTTCTGGGTCGACGTGCGCGAGAAGTACATCGCGTCGCTGCGCGCGAGTCCCGTGGCGGCAGCCAACTACA
The DNA here is from genome assembly GCA_023333865.1 of Globisporangium perplexum. NCBI lineage: Eukaryota > Oomycota > Peronosporomycetes > Pythiales > Pythiaceae > Globisporangium > Globisporangium perplexum. The sequence goes on along the minus strand of JAASFS010000809.1, from coordinate 9,457 downwards.
CGACCACCGGCGGCAGCAGCAGCAGCCAGCAGCAGCAGTACGATGCGCTCGGGCGGCCGTCGGGCCACCTCATCTCGTCGCGTAACTTCAAGTGGAGCAGCATGCAGCTGTGGGAGATCTGGAAGGAGCTCACGTTCGCGTACACGAAGACGTGTTTCGAGTTCACGGCTGCTGGTATGAAGAGTGAGCACCCCACCCCAAGTGCCCTACTTGCGGTTGCGGCTGCATGCGAGCTTCGTGCACGAGGGGCGGCAACTGACGTGTGTGTGTGTGTGTGTGTGTGTGTGCTGGCGCTGGTGCCTTGCTGCTGTTGCTGTTGGTGCTGCTGCAGGCTCGGATGACCGGGACTACATCAACTTCTGCGAGGGTCGACCAGACGTGTACTACCTGCACCAGCGACTGCACGCTCGCCCGGACCTGCTGCACCTCATCAAGTCGAACGAGTACATCGAGGAGAAGGCAACGAGCGACGCGTCTGAGTCCATCGCGCTCGAGAACAACTCGGTGCCGCTCGTCGGCAGCAGTGGCGGCGGCGGTGCGAGCAGTGCTGGAGCTGGGGCTGGGGCTGGGGCTTCCTCGGCGGTGCGCAGCGGCCACAAGCGCTTCAAGCGCATCATGCCTGCGCCGAGTGGTCTACGCCAGCCTGCTGCAGTGTACGCCCACGCCCCCGCGAGCTCGGCGAGTGGTACCGGAGCAGGCGCCGGTGCCGGCGGCGGTGGCAGCAGCTCCAACACCAACACCGGGACCACCAACGCTGCGCATGCACCGAGCGGTGTGGGGGTTGGTGGCGGCGTCGGCGGCAGTGGCTCCGCCGCCCAGTCCCACGGTGGATCTCGGCGCAGCGGTGCGCGGAACTACCTGGTGATGCCGAACGGCACGTCACCTGGAACCAACGACGTGAGCGGCAGTGGGAGTGGGGCCAGGAGCGGCAGCGGCACGAGCGGGTCGACGGAGAACTCGGAGACGACGGGCGAGGAGAGTAGTGAGGGGAAGAAGTCGAACTCGTCGACCGAGTCGCAGCTCCGCGAGGTGCTGGCGGAGCAGAAGTACTTCGGGCTGCTGCTGCAGAACTTCGAGGCGGTCTTCGAGAGCCTGCACAACAAGAAGGTGCTACTCGCGGCGCTGCGCAGGGACCCGAGCGCGCCGGACCAGCTCGTCGCGGACCTGCACGACGACATCCACGTGCTGTCGGCGCTCAAGAAGGAGTTCCGCAACAAGTTGCGGAACACGCTCGAGTGACTCGAGTGACTCGGAGTGTGCATGTGATGTGAGTGAGTGAGTGAGAGGGAGGCGAGCGACTGCGAGAGCGAGTGGTATTTAACAGAGAGCGTCGATGCTCGCGTCGCCGACCTCGACTTCGCTGGCGTCTCCGAGGCGGAGCATTGGCGTCTAGCACAGATGAACATGTCGAGGTCGGCGATGTCGAGGTCGAGCATGTCGATTCTGTCATTTGCAGTCAGTCAGTCGCCGGTGGTGAAGAAATCAAGGTTCGCGTTCTTACAAACTCCTAGTCATGCGACATTCTGTCTCTCGTTTTGTATGTTCCTGTCCAGCATTCTCCGCCTCGGTTCCAACATCCGAGCCAAAGTCGAGAAGCGCGAGCAGGCAGGCGAGCAGCATGGAGAACGGCGGTGGCGGTGGCGGCGGCGGCGGCGATCTCGCGAGCTGCGACCTGTCGAACGCGGACTACGAGGGCGAGCTGACGAAGCGCAGCGTGTGGCTGAAGGAGTGGCGCCGGCGCTACTTCGTGCTCAAGGGCAACAAGCTCTACTTCTGCCGCGCGGCGCGCGAGCCGGCGCACGGGCTCATCGACCTCGCGGACTGCCTCACGGTCAAGTCGGCCGAGGAGAAGACGAACAAGCGCTTCTGCTTCGAGGTGGCTACGCCCGACTCGACGTACTACATGTACGCGGACACGGAGCAGCACAAGGACGAGTGGATCGGCGCCATCGGCCGCGCGATCGTCAAGTTCTCGAGCTCGTTCACGGGCGACCAGGATGACGACGACGGCGCCGACAGCAGCAACTGAGCGCGTGGAGCGCATGGGGGTTTTGACGGCGGCCGTGAGGGCAGGGAAGGAAGTGCGCGTCAGGAAAGCAAAATGTACCATTCATGTGACGCGCCGCGGTGACGTCGCCGCCGCTTGACCTGCCACTTACTTCTCCGAGAGCGCCTTGAAGAGGCTCGGGACGACCTCCATGCGCCACGGGCCGCCCATGAGCACCTCGCCGTCCATGTTGCAGCAGTCGTCCGGCTGGTCGGCGTCGATCACGACGGCCTTGACCTTGACGTACGTGATGAGCGGGCTGCGGAACTCCTGACCGACGAGGTAGAGCACGAGCAGCTGGAGCGATCGCAGCAGGTTCCCCTTGCGCGAGATGATGAGGTCGAGGTTCCCGTCTGACGGGTGCGCGTACGCGCCGTCCGGTGCCGTGTTGACGACACCCACGACCATGTACCGCCCTTCCTCGCGCACCCACGCGCCGTCTGGGTACCGCTTGGCGCTCGCGGGGCTACGCACGGCGCCGCCGAAGCCGCCCCACGACTTGCGTGTCGCGTTGCTGAAGCGGTCGCCCGCCCCGACGCCCAAGTCGTACACGTTGCCTTCCTCGACCTCGAACTGGTCGAGCGCGCCGTCGTTGCGGATGTCGTCGTACTTGCAGAGTCGCGGCTGCGGGTCCGTGAGCACGTAGCGCACGCGGCCCGTGTGCTTCTTGGGCAGGAACGCCGCGCGCTTGGCCTTGAGGAACATGTAGCGCGACGTGCCGAGCCAGCGGTAGCGCTCCGACTCGGCCGCGATGTCGCCGGCGACGCCCCAGCCCACGCCGCAGTACGCGTAGTGCACCTTGGTCGGGTCGCGCTCGGTGGTCGTCGTGATCACGTCGAGCGGCCGGATCTTGCGCTTGAGGATGCAGAAGACCGCGGCCGCGACCGTAGGGATGCCGACGCCGATGCCGAACGCGTTCTGCGTGCCCGCCGAGATGAGCGAGATGGGTGTCGACACGACGATCTCGCGCCACTCGTGCTCCGGGCGGCTCAGCAGGCCGTTCATGAACTCGCACAGCGTGCCGTCGCCGCCGATGAACACGAGCGCCTCGAAGCCGTCGTCCGCCGAGTACTCGCGGCCCATCTCGATGCCGTGGCCGCTGTGCGTCGTCTCCTCCACGACGTACTCGAAGTTCCCGAGGTCGAAGAACCACTTGACGTCCTCGAGCCAGATCTTGCGCGCGCGCCGCTTGCCCGAGTGCGGGTTCACGACGACCTTGATGCGCCGCTTCTCAGCCGCGGGCGGCGCGCGCGCCTGCCAGCGCACGAGCTCCTGGATCGCCGCGACCCACTTGGTCGCCACGTCGGCGTCGCACGCGAAGTCCGTCGTGCAGTGCTGACGCCGCAGCGCCTTCGCGCCGGTACCGCGACCCTGCTTGAACCAGTGGACGCGCAGGTACCCGGGCTTGGCCGCCGGCACCTCGGCGCCGACCACGTCGTCCGTGTCGATCGAGCCCTTGTGCCGCGTGCTGCTTTGAGCGCATGCTCCACGTTAGGGCTCGGAGCACCAGAGCCACCAGCAGATAGGAGACGCTCGCGACGCACCCACGGTACCACGAGATCACGTCCCGGTCCATGCGGAGCTCGCACGGGCGCCGGCGGTAGCGCACCTGCGCGGTCATCTCGTAGTCGAGCGGGGCCTCGCGGCGCGAGTACGCCTAGAGGTGGGAGGAGAGGGGAGGGGGTGAGCGCTCTCGTGCCTGCGATAGGGTCTGCTGCTGGACGCACGCACGCACCTGCACGCGTCGGATGCTCTCGCGCAGGTTCGACTCGCCCGGCTGCTCGAACGTGACGTCGCCGACGGACGTCGCGCGCGCCGAGAGCGCGGTCTTGGCGAGCTCGCGCGCCGACTCGCGCGAGAGCGCCTTCTGGCTCACGAACGTGCCCCGCGAGAGCGCGCTGAGCTTGCTCTGCTGGCTCGCACGGCTGCCCGGGGACAGCGGCACGTTCGCGTGGTGCTGCTGCGAGCTGTTGCTCAGCACGCTGTGGTTCTCCGCGCGCAGCTGGAAGCGCGGCTGCGCGGGCGTCGCCTGGTCGTCCGAGCCGGCGGCGCTGCGCGGCGTGCCCACATCCGAGTCTCCCGGCTGCTGCTGCTGCTGCTGCTGCTGCTCGCGCTGCTCGACCGTGGCGCCGAAGAACGTGCTGTGACCGAGCGGGTTGCTGTCACGGTCGTTGTCGCGCGGCGAGAGCGCGGACGCCGACGACGTGAATGAGTTCATGTCCACGTTCAGGTCCGAGCCGAAGCGCCGCGTGCCGCCGGCCGCGTATGAGCCGTACGAGTCGTAGGACGATGCGGTGCCGTAGCCACCGAGCGCGTCGCTGAACGCGCTGTAGGCGGCGGTAGAGGACGAGCCGTCGTCGCCCGACGGCCCGGAGCCCGGCGGCGTGCCTACGCCATCCGCCAGCGCGCCGTAGTGCGAGTCGTAGCTGCTGCCAGCGCCGCCGCCGCCACTGCTGACGTCGCTCATGGCCGAGTAGTGCGTCGCGTACGAGTCGGCGTAGCTGCCGTAGTCGCCGCCGCCGCCGCCGTCGTCGCTGAAGCGCGGGGTCATCGGCGCGCCGCGGTCATCGTGGACGTGCGCCATGCTTTGTGCGCACGCGCGCTCCGGTGCCGAGACGCTGCCTGCGAGTACCTCGTCGAGCACCTCGTCGTCGAACACCTCGAGCCTATGTCGCAGGAGTCCTGCGAATAATCGAATGAGGCTATCTATAAGAAGGCGAACTGCCAAGAGGCGACTGCGTGAACTGATCCTTGATGTATGTGATGCCTTAGTTGGTGCGGTGATGTAAAGGATAATATATTATTTAGAACACCTCTGTTAATGGCAAGTGATACAGTACATAATGACGGTATCTCTGGAGTGAACCGATCGGTTATGGAAGGATGATTGTGCTGACCCATCTCCCTCTCGAAAAAAATGTGCTGAATGGAAATCGAGCAAAGGGTGTCAGATCCTCAAGCTCGAGGCACAGCGCTCTCGAGACATAGCGCTCGTGCTTCATGCTGCGTGTAGCGTGTAGCGCCATAGCGACTGCGACGTCTATCGCAGCGCGGCGATCTCTGCTCAAGTCAAGTACGCTCGCGAGAAGCGCCCCTCCCCCATCAAGAGCACAATCACAAACACACACGACCGCCGCATAAACATTTGCGAAACGTGGCCATCAAGATGGTCAAGATGGTGGCTTGGAGCATGCACTGCTGCTGCTGTTGCTGTTGGCTGTGGGTGTCGAGCGCGAGGAAGACGCGGGCTGGGCTGCGCGTGAGACAAAGGCGCGTGCATATCTGTGGCGGGCGGCGATCGACGGACGAAGTCTCGGCCGAGTCTCGCCAGCGATCTTCTCGACGCCACCATCAACCAGCAGCAGCCTCTTGTTTTCTCGCAGACCGATGCCGCGGTGTCGATCCGCCAGCAAGAGCCCAACACCGCGCTCAACGCCGCGAACTCACTCGACCGACGTCTCCACCGCCTTGATCGAAACGCAGCGAGGCGTCCGTCATGATCGCCTCCGCCACGTTGACGGGGCTGTGACAGAACGCGTGACAGTGTTCGTTCTCATGACAGCGCAACAACCCATGTGTTTCTCTATGACCAGCACTCTATGTACTGTGCGGAGCCACCCTCGTCCCTTCACCCGGACACCATGTTGAGCGGCTCGAGGCGCCACTCGACGTCCTCGAGCGTCGTGACAGTGGATTCGAACTGCCAGATCGCGACGTTGCGCTTCTCCACGAGCTCCGGCTCCGGGTCGTCCGGCAGCTTCACGTTCACATGCTCGGTGAGCTCGAAGCACACCTGGAGGCGCAGGCGCTCGTCCGCGGGCAGTCCGACGACCTCGTCACCGGCCGCAGTCCGCGTCGGGCGGCGCGGCACGCGGTCGTACTGCGCGCCGGCGACGTACGCGGCGTGGATCGTGAGGCGCTGGAGCTCCGTGCGGATACCCGAGCTTTCGGCGTGCTTGATAAAGTGCTGGAGCGCGTCGAGGCTCACGGGCTCGAGCACGGCGCGCAGGTGCTCGGCGGCTGCGCACTTGTCGATCGCGCCGGTCGCGAAGTTGGCGAACTCCCGCGAGTACATCGCGAGCATCGTGGACTCGAGCGCCTGCTTGGCGCCGGCGAGGAACTCGAGCAGGTCCAGGTCGCGGTACACGCGCTGCGGGCGGTTGAGGTGGTAGAAGGCCAGCCAGTTGTTGAGCAGCGCGAGCGGCGACGGCTGGAACGCTTTTTCGGCGGTGTAGCGCTCGAACTCGCGCTTGCGCTCCTGGCAGCGCCGGAACGTCTGCGCGACCTCGTCCCACCCGCGCAGCAGCTGTGGCGGCGGCGGGTTCTCTGGAGCGCTGCGTGGCGGAGGCGTCTGTGGCGAGGACGAGGACGAGCTGGAGCGCGCGACTGCCGCGCTGCCAGCGTCACGCGCACGAGCACGAGCACCGGCAGCAGCGAGCGAGCGCTGCGCGACCCGCGTCAGCATCTTGCCGTGGCTGATTTGATAGTGACGAAATCGAGTGCTTTTGTAGCTTGCATAGTGCGATAATCCAGGTGGGGATCAAATTTGGCGCCAAAATACAGTTTCGACATGCTGCGCGTATATATCGCGAGCAAAGTCCAATCTCGAATTTGGCGGGCAGGAAGACAACGGGCATCAAGCAGCAGCAGCAGCATCACATCATGGGCGACGTGGACGACGACGCGCCGCAGCCGGAGATCGCGGTGCTCATCCGCAGCAGCAAGCACATGAAGCAGGTGGGCGTGGCGGCGCGGCGGCCGCGCCTGCGCCGCTCCTGCGTGCGCGGGCAGGCGGGCGAGGACACCAAGCACTACGAGCTCGTGCTCTTCGCCTTCTCCGACTCGAGCGAGCTCGCGAACCTCGAGACGCTGCTCGTGCAGCTCGCGCCGGCGCGCTGCTACGTGTCGGCGGAGCTCAGCCAGGAGCCGCTCGTCGGTGCGTCACGCGTAGGTGTTCTGGCTGCTGCTGGGCGGTGCTGACCCGCTGCGCGCGTCTCTCCCCCCTCTTGTAGGCGACAGCAAGAAGCTCCTGTCGCTGCTCAAGACGCTCGACGTCGCGGCCGTGTCCTGCAAGAAGAGCGCGTTCAAGAAGACGAACCTGGAGGCGAACCTCGGGCGGCTGCTCGGTGCGGCGTCCATGGCGCAGTACAAGAGCGAGCTGGAGCTCGAGCCTGCGACGGGAGCGCTCGCGGGGCTCGTCGACGCGCTCGCGCTCATGTCGGACGCCGACAACTTCGGCTGCTACACGCTGCACGAAGGAAGCTTGTCGTCGGCCATGCAACTCGACAGCGCGGCGATCTGGTCGCTCAACCTGCTGCCGGACCCGGCGATGAAGTCCACGGCAGCGACGCGCCACGGCGGCAGCGTGCTCGAGATCCTGAACCGCGGCAAGACGAGCATGGGGCGTCGCCTGCTCGAGCGCTGGATCCGCCAGCCGCTCGTCGACCTCGCGAGCATCGCGGCGCGCCAGAGCGTCGTGCAGGTGTTCGTGGACGACCCGGCGCTGCGCATGGAGCTGCTCGACGAGCGCATGAAGGCGCTGCCGGACCTCGAGCGCCTCGCGGTCGTACTCGAGAAGAAGCGGAGCGTGAAGATCGACGACCTCGTGACGGTGTACGACGCCGCCAAGGTCGCGATCCCGCGCATCCTGGCGCTGCTGCGCGCCTACGATGGCGCGTCGCGCGCGCTCATCAAGGACAAGTACACATCGCCGCTGGTGAAGGTCCTCGAGGACCTGAGCGGGTACGTGGAGCTGATCGAGGAGGTGGTGGACCTGGACACGCGGCCGAACCTCGTGATCAACGCCAAGCACGACGAGGCGCTCCAGACGCTGCGCAGCGAGTGGGATGACGTGCTGGCGGAGATCGAGGACGCGCACCGCGACGCGCGCGAGAGCATCGGCGGCGACATCAAGTGCGAGAAGGACAAAGTGCGCGAGTTCGTCTTCCGCGTGATCAACACGAAGGAGGAGGCGCGCATCTCCAAGCTGCCGTACGTGCACATCTGCCAGGTGCTCACGAGCGGCGTGCAGTTCACCACGACGAAGCTCAAGGCGCTCGCCACGGAGCACCGGCGCATCAAGTCCGAGTACGAGAAGCGCCAGGCGAACCTGCTTAGCGCCGCGACGGACGTGGCGGCGACGTACGTGCCCGTGCTCGAGGCGGCGACCGCGACGCTCGCCGAGCTGGACGTGCTGCTCGGGTTCGCGCACGCCGCGTGCCACGCCGGCTCGGGGTACTGCCGCCCGCAGCTCGAGGAGAACGGCGATGCTGTCGTGCTTACGGCGTCTCGCCACCCGTGCGTGGAGCTGCAGGACATGGTGGACTTCATCCCGAACGACTACCACTTGACGCGCGCCAACTCGCGCTTCCAGCTCGTCACGGGGCCGAACATGGGCGGCAAGAGCACGTACATCCGGCAGCTCGGTACGATCGCCGTGATGGCGCAGATCGGGAGCTTCGTGCCGGCGCAGGCCGCACGCCTGCCCGTGTTCGACAAGCTGCTCGTGCGCGTCGGGGCGGGCGACCTGCAGCAGCGCGGCGTGTCGACGTTCATGATGGAGATGCTGGAGGCGTCGGCGATCTTGCACAAGGCCACGGCGCGGTCGCTCGTGATCATCGACGAGCTGGGGCGAGGCACGTCGACGTACGACGGCTTTGGGCTCGCGTGGGCGATCTCCGAGTACCTACTCGAGAAGGTGCGCGCCATGTGCCTCTTTGCGACGCACTTCCACGAGCTCACGGCGCTCGAGCAAGAGCACCCGGCGGGCTTCGTGAACAAGCACGTGACCGCTGTCGCGGGCGACAAACAGATCACCATGGTTTACCAGGTGCGCGACGGCGCGTGCATGGAGAGCTTCGGCGTGCACGTGGCGGCGATGGCGGGCTTCCCGGAGTCCGTGCTCGCGTGCGCGCGGCGCAAGAGCGAGGAGCTCGAGACCTTCTCGTCCGCCAAGCACAGCGACGCCGAGCACGCAAAGTCGGCGAAACGGGCAGCAGAGGACGACGCGCCATCGGCGGCGCTCAAGAAGGCGCGCCAGGCGTTCAAGCACGCGTTCGCGGCGTTGCCGCTGCCAACTCTGCCGGCAGACGAAGCCGTGGCGGCGGTGCGCTCGTTGCTCGCAGCCAACCAACTCGAAGCAGCAGGCTGAGCGGAGCTTGAGCTGCGCAGCGTCACCATCAAGACTATCGCTTCTCTATCTCAACACACTCTATGCTGATGTGTCGATGGTGCGTCGAACGAGTTGAGTGAACGCGTTGGCATGTGAGGAAGACTCGAAGAGAGCGTGGTGCGTGGTCGTCGCTCTCGCTCGTCGCGCTCTCTCTCTCTCGCTCGCTCTCTTTGAGGAAGTTCCAGGATCGACGAACCAACCACCACCGACACGGCAGCTCCGACCAACTCGGCGCTGTC
>JAASFS010000808.1:0-11890 GCA_023333865.1 Globisporangium perplexum | reverse complement strand
TCTGCGTCAAGCGGTCGGTCCTCTCGCGCCGACGGACGCTCTACGACAGCAGCACCAACGCGCCGATCGCAAACTTCAAGAGCAAGTACTGTGTCGACACGCGCACAGTGTACGTGCACGACCGACGTGAGTTCGAGGGCAAAGAGATTCTCCGCATCCGCGCTTCGTTCGGTCGCGGTGCTAGTGCCGTCGCACGCGTCAAATTCAACGACACCATCACCGGCGAGAGCTGCGAGCTGGGGTTCGTCGGCGACTGGGAGGCGCGCGAGGGACACATCTGGCTTGACCGGCGGCGTTGCGGCGTGCGTGAGCCCGTGGCGACGATCCGTCATCCGAGCGGAGAAGATGTCTCTCGTGGTGTCGGCTACCAGCTCGTCATCGCGCGAAACATGGACGCCGCGCTGATCGTGATGATGTGCAGCGTTCTGAGCACGAAGCAGCGGCGCGTCGAGCGGATCGAGGAGTACGAGCAAAAGCAGCGTGTTGAGCGAGAGCGAGCGGAGAGAGCCGCAGCAGTAGTCTAGCGACGGAGAGATTCATGTGCACACGCTCGACTTGGGAATGTATCCACATCGTCAACACGGTGGACGTCTTCCGAGTTCCTCTGTCCACTATGAAGCCAATTGCCGTCGCGCTTGTCAAACGCTGGCGCTAGCTGGCGCTGGAGGACGTGGTTGAGGCTGTCGCTGCGGTGCCGACGGCGACGCCGCCAGTCTCCGATCGTCGAGGTGGTGCGCAGATCGCCAACCAGATCCAGTTCCGGCGGCAGCATCGCCACCTTCCGTCATGGGCAGCGGATCCTCCTCGCTCCATCTCGAGGACGTCGAGCTGACCGCGCAGAAGGAGCCCGTCGTGGCGCTCAGCCCGCGCTTCTGCCTCCAAGAGCCTCTCTCGCTCCAGCAGCGCGCCAAGTTCCTGCAGCGCAGCTACCTCTTCGAGAACGCGCACACGGAGGGCGTCCGGTTCGTGGTCAAGGGCAAGTGGTCCTCGTGCAGGAAGACGCTGCTCGATGGCAGCCTCTCGCCGGTCGCCAATTACAAGGGCAAGACCTGGACACTCAAGCCCGTTGTGTACGTGCGCGCCGGAGACGACCCGGCGAGCGACGAGCTCTTCCAGGTCTACGCCAAGTATCACGTGCGCTTCAAGACCGAGGTGCGCGTGGAGTTCCACGACCTCCTGTCCGGCGGGCACTGCGAGCTGGGCTTCGAGGGCCACTGGCGGCACCGCAGAGGCCACTTCTGGCTCGAGCGAGACCGCAGCGGTGTGCGGGAGCCCGTGGGGAAAATCCACCGCCCGGGTGGCGTCTCGCGCCGCAAGTTCCGCGTCGACATCGCGCCGAACGTCGACACTGCGCTCATCACGATGGTCGTCGCGATCCTGAGCAAGGAGCAGGAGCGCGAGGAGAGACACTACGGCGACTGACCGCGTGCGCGTGTGAGTGTGAGAGAGAGGGTGTATCACGTAGTATCGAGCTGCAAGACGACATAGGGTACCAAGACACGTCCTCAGAATCCAGGTCCACGAACATGCTCACAGACGTGGTGATGGATACTGTTGCTGCTGCTGCTGGCGGAGACCCAGTAGCCTGCCTCTCACTTCTCAACTCGCTCGGCTTCACCTCAACGCGCTCACATTCGCAGCAGCAGCAACAGCAGACATGGGAGGCAGCCAGTCCATCGAGAACCTGCGCGCGATCACCACGCCCGGCTACAAGCCCAAGCCGCGGAGACACTCCACACCCGCGTCCGGTGTCGCTGGCTACGGCGTCACCGACCTCATGCGCGCCGCCGCGAACCCGGGATACCGTCCCAAGGCGCCTCCGAGCGTCAGCAGCTCGGCCGGACGCATCGTGGTGTTCGACGCGCGCTTCTGCTCCGCCGCTCCCGTGACGCTGCACTTGCGCGAGAAGTTCTTCTCGCTCTCGGGCGACAGCTTCAGCATCGCGGACGCGCACTCGGGCGTCGTCTGGTTCCGCGTCACCGGCAACGCGCTCTCTCTTCGCGAGAAGAAGACGCTACTGGACGCCCGCGCGGCGCCAGTGGCCACCATGAAGGAGAAGCTGCTCGCACTCATGCCGAGCCAGCTCGTGTACGCCGGCGGTAGCGCGGCGGGCGACCCGCTCGTGGAGATCCACTGCAAGATCACGCTCTTCACGACTGACCTGCGCGTCTCGTTCGTCAACCGTGCGACCGGCAGGCGCTGCGTGATGGGGCTCGAAGGCGACTGGGTGCACCGCAAGGCGAGCATCTGGGTCGAGGCGAGCGGCGGCCAGCGCGCGATCGTCGGCCGCGTCTACCGCCCGCTCTCGACGGCGTGCAACCTGCTGCTCGGCGCGCAGGACTACTATCTCGACGCCTCGCCGGACGTCGACCTCGCGCTGCTGACGCTCGTCTGCGTCGCGCTGGACGAGGCGGCGAGCGACTAGGAAGGAAGACGTGGAAACAGACAGATGTGTAGACACGGAAGTTGTCAGGCGTGTAGACAGTCTGGTAGACTGTGAAGTAGACATAGAAGTAAGCAGGGATGTAGACAAGTGTGTATGTCTCTATTGCGAACGCGTCACTCTCTCTCGCACGACATCGAAGCAGCCTCCTAGGCGCTGCGCGCGTCCTGCACGACCATGAGCAGCACCTGGCTCTTCGGGAAACGCGTCGTGAGCTGGAGCTCGGCGTCGAGCGCGAGGATCTCGCCGAAGCGCTGCTCGCGCAGGAAGCTCATGAGGAAGATCTCGAAGAAGATCTGGCTCAGGCGCGCGCGCGCCGCGTCGTCGAGCGACCGCAGCAGCGCCTGCCCGAACGCCGTGATCTTGTCCGACTTGCCCCGCGCCTCCCACGCCTCGAGGATCTTCACGAGGCTGCCCATCGGCAGGTCGACCTTGTTCGCGACCGCGAACTCCACCACCTGCTCGCACTCGCGCTCCCACCCGGCGGCCACGCACTCGTCGATCAGCACGTGCACCACGAACGCGTTGCGCTCGATCACCCTCGGCACCTCGCTCCAGAGCGCGAGCACGCGCTGCAGGTGGGCGTCCGGGGCGTCCGAGGCATCCGAGGCGCTCAGCAGCCGCGGCACGAGCAACCGGATGACCTGCGCGCCGGCCGGCGCCTGCCGCTGCTGCATCGCGCGTAGCACGTGCGCGAGCTGCTCGTACGTCGGCTCGCCCTTGAGCATCTCCCACAGCACCTTGTTGAAGCACTCGCTCTCGGCGCGCGACGCCCGCGCGTGCGCCTGCCGCGCCGCCTGGTTGTCCAGGATGCTGGTCGTATGCGCCACCGCTGCCGCCGCCTTCGCGCTCTCCACGTCCACCCACGCGCGCACCATCGCCACCGCCGTGTCGAACTGCTGCTGCTTGCACGCCGTGCGCAGCGCCTGCGTGAAGCGGTGCTCGAACGGCGCGATCTGCTGCGCCGCGTACGTGCTGAAGAGCGCGACGGCGTCCTCGTGGCGCTCGGCGTACACGCACGCGTTGAAGAGCGCGCTCCAGATGTTGGGGTACACGATGTAGCCGGCGCCGGTGGTCATGAGCGCGTACACGTGCAGCGCGTCGCGCAGCTGCTCGGGCGTCTTGCGGCGCTCGCCCGAGCGGAAGCACGCCTGCATGGCCATCTGGTACGAGTTCTTCCCGAGCACGAGCCACGGGAAGTGCGCGTGGAAGTCGTCGACGGCGCGGCGCGCCACGTCGCCGCGCGCCTCGGCCAGACACGCCTTAAGCAGCTTGCGCAGCGTCTGCGCCGCGCCGAGGTACAGCGCGATGTGCCCGGGCGTCTCGAAGAACGCGATCACGCGCCGGTGCTCGCGCAGCGCCACGAGCTGGTCGATGTACGCGGCGTGCGTGTCCTTGCTCAGCCGCGTCCAGTCCTCTAGCTGCGCGCGCGTGAGCTCCGGCGCGTCATCGGCATCGGCGGCGTCCGCGGGGCGCTGTAGGAGCGCGTCGATCTGCGCGCGGCGCTCGGCCTCGTACTCCTCGAAGAGCTGCGTGCCCGCGCGGTGCGCCGCCGCGTCCTTGCAGCCGGCGAGTGCGCGCACGACCTGGCGCAGCAGCATCTTCTCGCTCACGAACACCACGCTCTCGGCGTCCGCGGCTGCCGCCCGCGGCTTGCCGGAGAGGCACGCCGGCGAGCCGATCTCGAGCGCCTGCACGCTCCGCGTCACGTCGACGAACGTGGCGAGCGGCAGCAGCTGCAGCACGGGCGGGCGCTTCTCGCGCGCGCGGCCGCTGTTGCCGTCGCCGCCGTCCTCCTCCTCCTCGCTCGCGCCGGCAGGCGGCGCCGTCCACTCGCAGGCCGCGCCATCCGTCAGCACGAACGGCTGGAAGCTGCGCGCCGTCGCCCAGAGTGCCAGCAGCCGCGTCGCGTCGCCCTTGGCCGCGAACACGTGGCGCCGCAGCGCCAGCGTCGCGCGCTTCACGTCGCGCACACCGCTCCCCCCCACGTCCACTTCCAGCGCGCCGGCCGCCACCACGCGCGGCGTTCTGCTCGGTGCCGCCGCCCCCGAGAGATGAGCAGCTGCCTCCTGTTCCTGTTCCTCCTCCGCTTGTTTGCCCTGCTCCTCCGCTTCACTCACTTCTTGCTTTTCCTCCGCGTCGTCAGCTGCTGCAGCCTGCGCCGCGGGAGCAGCCGCCGGCTTCTCCTTGAGCCCCATCCAGCTCATGAGGTCGGCGGTGCGGCTCCAGAGCAGTCGCCGCTGCTGCTGCGACTGCGGTGGGAGCGTCTGCCAGCGCTGCGCGAGCGGCAGACGAGGCGCAGAGGCGCAGGCGGGAGCGAGCGCCGCGCGCGGCGGCAGCGGACGCGGCAGGCGGCGCAGGCGTAGCATGTGGACGACGAGCGTTGGTTGGCGAGTGGTGTGCCGCGAGTGTGTAGGAGTGTCAACAGAGAGTGCATAGTGGAGGCAAGCTTTGTATTTTGAGTTGCTAAGACGAGAAATATGATCGATATAATTTGAGGAACTTGAGGATGGTGATGTCGGGCTCGGCACGCGACTCGAGATGAAGCGCCGACGAACGCCGAACCTGGTGACCCTGGGGCCGACTACGCGTCTTCCGACTGTGGTTGGACAAGCCGCAAGGGCTCGTGACGCTCCTACTGCACGTGCATCGAGTCGAGATCGCCGCACATGCGCTGTTTGTAGAACTCGAGCTCTCGTTCCTGGTGCTCGAGTGCGCATCTGGTATGTCATGTGAGTACGCGCAGGCGTTGCGCATGAGGCTGTTGGTCGTTGTCTGTCTGGTGCTGGCGGCGCACGGCAGGATCTGCCGCCAGCGCATCTGCAGGAGCAGATACAAACAGCACACGGTGAAGCTCGCGAAAGAGGTGGGTGGTGGTGATGAGGAGCGACCGCTGGCCTCCAGTCGTGTGGCTGAGCGCAGTGTACAGCGCGACGCCGGCGTCGGGCGACGCTGTCGTGCCAAGCGAGCACGCGATCGGTCACGGAATACAATAGATTGACTGGTAAGGAGCAGGAAGAGAGCACCGACGGCGTAGCCCCTCCGATCCGAACGCCACGACGACCGTGCGCTCGCTGTAGCTGGCTGGGGCTGTAGTCGGTCCTACTCGCTGCTTGCGGTCCGCGCACCGCTCACTCACCTGCGCTTAGAGCATGGCGTATACGATGGCGGTGGCGGCGGCAACCGCCGCAGGTGCGAGCGTGGACGCGCCGCTCGACGGCGACGGGGTCGGTGTCTTCACTTCGGTCGTGCCGGACGACGAGGCGGCACTCGGCGTCTTGGTCGTGGGCTTCGGCGACGTCGGCGTAGTCGTCGGCAGGTCCTGGATGTCAAAGTCCTCCGAGCCGTCGCCCACGGTGCCGGACTTGCTCGAGCTGGACGAGGACGTGGCGAACGCCGAGACGGAGATCGTGCTCTTGGCGGAGAGCTCGCTCACGACCAACTCCTCGAGCTTCTGCGCGGACTCGAGGAGCGTGAGCTGCGCCTTGAGCTGCGCGATCTGCGCCGCGAGGTCGACCTCAGCCTCGGCGCTGGCGGTTGCCGCCGACGTGGACGCGACGGTGAGCGCCGCCGCCGCGAGCAGCAGCGAGGCGAGGAAGCGAGCCATGGTCCGTTGGGTTGAGTTGCTAGCGAGTGAGCGCGGTTCTGAGCTGGAGAGAAAAGCTGGAGTGCGCACGATGCGATAGGGGCGATGGGGAAGGAACGAGTCGACGAGGACCTCTCGAGTCTCGAGGCGAGGAGCTCCCTCACGCGTGCACGGCGGTGGCGGTGGTGTGCGTCGGTCGTGATCGATGATGATGAAGGGAGTGAGGTCGCAGGTCTCGACATGGCGCTTTTCGCACTGTTTGATGCGCATCACCTCCATTCGTGACTTGTTTTCAGTATTTTGTTGTGTACTTCTTTTTTGCGATTTTTCTGCGAGCTTACTGAGACCAAGTCAAACATACTAAAGTCAAGTGAACGGTGTTCAGTCACCTCGTTTCTGTCTCCCTGTTACTCACGGTATGAGGAGGGGCGACATCAGCACCTTGCACCGATTTCCTGTGCGAAGCGAGACGACATGAACACGTCAGCTCGCCCTCCCTCTCGAACTCTTCAAGATCGACTAACCCGGAGCGATCCTAGACTCGAGAGCTCACTGCAAGCTCCTTACCTGCGAAAGTGAAGAGAGGACGGCGATCGCAACGAACCTGTGTCACGTCAACTTGGAGCGATCGCTTGCCTGGTTTAAGCCAACTCGGTACTCGCTGTCTGTTTGCTGCTCCTCGACTGCATCATCTCGAGAGCTCGCACTCCTGCCAGCGGCTGCTGCTGCAACAGCGTCGCGAGCGAGCCGCGCGAGAGCGTGATGTAGTAGAACCGGAACGACACGATGCAGTGCTTGCGGGCGTCGCTCGCGATGTCTGAAGACTGGAGTCTGGTGTCAAGTCGATCGATCTACAGCAGCAGCAGCATGCGGGAGGAAGACGGCAGCGGGTGTCGGAGCGCCGCCCGCCAGCGAGCAAGCAACACACGCACGCACGCACTAGAGTCTGTCTATTCAAGCGCATCGGAGTCGCTGGAGGCTGCTGCTCACGCGCAGAAGCTTCGGATGTCCTCGGGGATGTCGACCACCCGCCCGCTCGCCACGAGCGGCTGCAGGTGCTTGGCGAACACGCGCTGCGAGTCCGCGTCGGCGCGGCCAAGGCTCCGGTTCGCTCGGATCACAGCGTAACAGACCTCCGCGACCTCGTCCGGCTTGCCAGCCTTGAGGTCCACGGCCTTGAGCACCTCGGGCACCGCCGCCAGGTCCTCGGCGTCCGCGAACGCGCGCATTACGCGCAGTGCCAGCCGCGGCTTGATCGTCCCCACGCGCCGCTCGTCGCGCTGTTTGAGCACGCGCTTCGCCAGCGCGCAGCGCTTGCGGTACACGCACTCGTTCAGGAACTGCGAGTACGCGTGCGGCTTGGAGCGCACGTGGAAGACCTTCTCGAAGAGGCAGATCGTGTCCCAGAGCAGGTCGTCGCTGACGCCGTCGACGTCGCGGACGAGCGCCGGCATGAGCGTCTTGACCGTGCTGTTGGAGAAGAGCGGCAGGATCGCCATCTCCTTGGCGTCGGTCAGCAGCGACACGAGCCGCGTGCCGTCCCGCTTCATGCTCAGGTACTCGACGATGTTGGCGACGTGCGCGAAGTCGCGCGGCTCCATGCGCGGACACGCCTTGCGCACGAACGCCCACGCGCGCTCCGGCTGGTCGAGCAGCAGGAACGCGTTCACGCCCATCCGGACGCCGGCGCTGTGCAGCTTGGTCGGGCTCCCGTCGCCGCTCTCGCCGCCGAAGTGCTTGCCGAAGAGCTCGAGGAACGCCACCGCCTTCTCGAACTCGCCCGTGTACACGGCCGCGGCGATCGCGCGCGGGAAGAAATGCTCGCTGCTCGGCGCGAGGCGCTCCTCGTCCACCATCTCCTCGAAGAGCGTTACGACCGAGCTGGCGGCGTCGTCGAGGTCCTGGAACTGCTCCGGGTGGTCTTCCTGCTCGCTGATGCGCGCGACGCACGATGCGTACGTGTCGAGCGGCGTCGTGAACTTGCTGCCGCCGGTCTCGCGGGTCTCGCGGGTCTCGCGGGTCTCGCGGGTCGACGATGACGGCGGCGGCGGCGCCTTGCGCGGCGTCAAGTAGTACCGGTCGTCGAACGTCCGGATCGCGTTCAGGTAGTCATCCGCGCGCAGTTTGAAGCCCTTCATCTTGACGTCGTCGAAGACCTGAAGCAGCAGCCCGACGTCGCGCTGCACGTTCGCGAAGAAGAGCATCTGGCGGTAGAAGAAGATGTTCGTCGGGCGGTTGTGCTTGGCGACGTCCTCGTAGAACGCGAGCACCTCGCTCGCGGGTCGGCGCAGCGTCACGAGGGTCTTGAGGTACGTCGCGATCATGTTC
Organism: Globisporangium perplexum; assembly: GCA_023333865.1. Lineage (NCBI taxonomy): Eukaryota > Oomycota > Peronosporomycetes > Pythiales > Pythiaceae > Globisporangium > Globisporangium perplexum. Next base: position 3,533 of record JAASFS010000808.1, on the reverse strand, counting down.
GCGGTCGGGTACACGGCGCCGGACGCCGCGACCTCCGCGTACAGCGCGAGGATCTTGTCGTGCGCGCTCAGCAGCGAGTAGGCGCCCATGCCCCACGAGTAGAACGACCGGAAGTGGCTCGAGAGGTCCAGCGCCGCGTCGTCCAGCACGGAGCCCTCGCCGCGCAGCACCACCGGCGTCTCCCGCAGCTGCGCTGCGAGCGCGCGGCGGTGCTCGAAGACCGCGGCCGCAAGGCGTCCCTGGCGTGCGACCACGAGCAGCGCGAGCGCCTCCTGCTCCGTGGCCTTGGCGAGCGGGTCGCTGAAGAGCTGCGGCTCGTACTTGCTGCTCGCGCTCGCGGCGTCGAAGAGCGGCGGCAACTGCGGCTCCACGCGCTCCGCCAGCGTCGGCTGCAGCGCGTACAGCGGCGCGTAGCAGTCGGACACCGCCTTGACGAGCGACGCATAGTCGCGCTGCTGTGCCAGCGTCTGCATCCAGCGCTTCTTCTTCTCCACCGCCTGCAGGAACTCGCGCGACGGCCGCCCGGCGTCGTCGCCGTCGCTGCTGCCACTGCGGTGTTCGTGCTGCGTCTCGTCGGCGCTGTCGTCGCCGTCGTCCTCGTCGTCGAGGCCGTCGAACGCTTCGGCGATCGCGAACGACGGAGGCGCCTGCCGCCCGCCGCCCGCGCGCGTCGCGAGCCCCGCGGACCGCAGCGCGAGCGTCGGTAGCTGCAGCGCGCGGCCGCCGAGCGAACGGGCGCCGGCATCCGAAGCAGTCGATGCCGTCGCGCCGCCGCCTGCGCTCCACAGCAGCTGCCGCGCGAGCGAGCGCGACCACCACCCACCTCTTCGCAGCATTCTTCCACTTTGCGATGCAATGTCGGCGCCAACCATGCTGCTTACTCATTTCAAATGCTCTCACGTCGCACACTGTATAAAAACGTGGGGCTCCCATTATTCGTCGACGACAATGACAAGCATCGCGGGCGGCGCGCTCGGGCGGCAGCTCCTGCGGCTCACGACGGCCGCTGCCTCGCGCCAGGCGGCTCCTCTGCTGCAGCTCACTGCCGCCGCCGTCTCGGCGCAGCAGCAGCGGGCGTTCTCCCAGCAGCAGCAGCAGCAGCAGAACAGGAATCGCCGCAACAGCAACAGCAACAGCAACAGCAGAGACCTGCGCTTCCAGCGCGACGGACCCCGCACGCGCTCGACGGCGGGCAACGCGGTGACCAAGGCGCAGCGCTGGATGCAGTACCGCGCGGCGGCGGGCGACTTCCTGGCGATCGCGCGCGGCGTCGCCGAGTGCTACGCGCCGCTCTACCGGTCGCACCCGGCGCTCGCGGAGCACTCGTGCGCGCTGGCGGAGCTGGTGGCGCAGCGCACCGGCGCAGCCGCCGATGCAGATGACCGACTCACTGGCCATGGCGACGACGACGATGACGACCAGTCAGTGTACCGCGAGAGCCGCACCAAGATGATGGAGCAGCTGGCGCTCGAGACGCTCTTCAAGAACAACGAGACGGAGCTCGCGATCGCCGTGTACGAGAACCGGCGGCGCGTGGTGGACGCGATCGCGCGCAGCGGACTGGCGCGCGACAAGAGCGAGGCGGGCATGGGAGCGCACTACCGGTCGTTCTTCTCGCTCGCAGCCGGCGCCTACGCCTCGCTCAACCAGCACGAGCAGGTGGTGCAGGTGTACGAGGACGCGGTGGCGGCGGGTCTCTGGCCGACTGTCTCGATGAACGTCAACTACGTGCGCGCGCTCTCGACGCTGCGCCGGTACGAGGACACCGCCACCGCGTACGCGCACATCAGCGCCGCTGACGGCGTCCAGAACGTCTACTTCTACCGCTGCGCGCTCTACTACGCCGGCATGGCGGGCGACGTGGACGTGATGCGCGACGTGCTCACCAAGATGACGGAGCTGCGCTTCGCGCTCCGCCCGGTCGACTATGCGCACTGCGTCCGCGCGCTCGATCGCCAGTACTACTCGGTGACCAGCGCAAAGGACGCCAAGAGCAAGACGCGATCGCCAGCGCTTCCTGTGGCGTCGTATCTCGAGTATCAAGCTGCGACGCGCGCGGCGGTCGAGGGTGAGGAGCGCGAGACGCGGGCGAACGCAGCCGAAGGCGCTCGCGGCGTGCTGCAGATATTCGACCAGCTTGTCGCCGCCGAGAGCAAGAAGAAGAACGGCACTGCTGGGTCCTCGATGGGCTTCGTCACAGAGGAGCTCGGGAGAACGTTGTACCCGCGCGCGTTGGCTGCAGCGCTCATCGCCGGGAGCACCGACGACGGAGCAAAGAGCGCCGTCGAGAGAGTCCAGGCGATCGTGGCCATGCGGCGCGAGCGCGGCAACGCGCCGTTCTGCGAGGACGCGCTTCAGTTCGCAGTGACGGGCTTGCTGCTCGGCGATCAGCCGCGAGCCGCCTGGCGCCTCGTGCAGGAGGAGCTGGAGCACGTGAGTCTGCGTCCGCGCGCGTACACGACTGTCGCGAGCAGCGTGCTCGGGTACCTCTGCGCTAAGAGATCGGAGTCTGCCTCTGCAGCGGACCCGCAGTACACGGCAATGATCTTGACGGTTCTCGAGGACATCCGGCGGCGAGACGCGACCTCCGAGGCCATCGCGAACCCGCAGGTGCGCACTGTGATCGACACGCTGTGCGCGGACAAGACCGCGATCCCGGACGAGCAGCACCTGCTCCAGGTCGTCGCAGACAACAACGCGGTCTTCCGCGTGCGTGACAAGGTGTTCTGGTTCGTCTACTTCTTCACGAGCTGCTACGAGCACGAACGTTTCGCGGCAGCCAAGAGCGCCTTCCAAGCGCGCGACGCGAAGCAAGTCCCGACGATCCCGTGTGCGCTCGCGCTCGCGTGCATGGAGACCTACGCTGCGCGCGACGACTTCGAGTTCGTGTACCGGCTGTCGCAGGCTGTGAACCTGGACAAGTGCGCTCCGAGCGACAAGCGCGCGGTGTGCTACCACGCGATCCGGGCATGCAGCAAGGTGGACTGGCTCGGAGACGAGGAGATCCGAGCGATCGTTGAGACCGGTCTCTCGGACGTGTCGGTGCTCGAGGTCCCCGAAGACATCCGAGCGCTCGCAGCGCCGTACGTCACTACGAGCGCCAGTGACGCCGCGCCTCCGAGCGATAGTCCGTGAGTGAGTGTCTCGAGGTGCGCCAAGTGATCGGATGTGGATCAGCGCGGCGCTCAGGACCACTGAACAGCGAGAGACGGCGCTCAGAGCATCGTGTTCTGATACGCTAACACTCAAGACAACAAACGCGACTCGGAAGTAGCTGAGTCCATCACTTCACCTCCACCCACGATCTCTCTCTATCTCTCATTCACGAACCAGCGACGTAGTCATCGCGACTATGTTCGACCTCTCCGAGTCCGAGATGCGCACGTTCTCCGAGTCGTTCTGCATGCCACTCACACTCGTGATCAACTTCTCGCTCTTCCAGTACCTCATGGTGATGTACTACAAGCGCCGGCGCGAGATCCGCGGCGCGTTGCTGCTGCTCTGTGCGTTCCTCGGGTTCGCGTGCCTCGTGC
>JAASFS010000807.1:0-11898 GCA_023333865.1 Globisporangium perplexum | reverse complement strand
CGAAACCGGAACCGCCTTCCTTCCCAGCCACGAGCGAAACGCAGCATCGCTCGTGATCTGCGTCTCCGCTATCTCTTTCCGGCACTCGATGACCTCTTTGACGATCTCCATGGGACGCGGGCATCTTCGCTGGCGCACTACTTTTGCACCAACTGGTGCAGTCCCCTCATCGCCTGCAGCTCAACTGAAGACGACCAAGCTGAGACGTCAGAGCTCGCGCCACCACAGCTCCCACGCTCAAGCGAGCGCGCGCACTCGACCGCGACTTGAACGAGTTGATGATCGCCTGCACGAGCGCCTCGAGTATCCGCTGGAGGAACGGGTGATGGCGCTCGTCGATGTTCTGCATGGCGAGGCTCCAGAGACAGAGCTTGTACGTCGCCTGAGGGGTGCGCAGTCCAGTGAGTGGCTGCAGAGCACAGTGGAGGTTGCAAGCGCTCGCCTAGTGTCCGCATCCACGCTCGCGCGCAACATGCGCATCTCGTCCTGCGTCGAGCAGAGCAAACTGATGATGTCCGAGAGGAACATGGACACCTGCGCGTCCGAAAACGCGGCGGCGAGCGTGCGGTGGTACATAAAGTACGAGAGCGCGCAGGCAGACGTGCAGCACGTCCGGCACGGTCGCCTGCTGCAGGTCGGCGTGGAACTCGCCGAGCAGCGCCGGCAGCTGCTGGCAGAGCGCCTGCAGGGACGCGAGCGTATCCTCGGCGCGCAGCAGCTGGTTGAGCGCCAGGTGCACGTCGATGCGCCGCGATCTCGCGCACCTGCGCGTCGAACGCGAGCTCGGCGTCGACTTCGGTGGCAGCCATCTTCATCGTTAAGTGCGTTTCGCCGCCAGCGCGAACGACATAAACGAACTTAATGACGGCATTGGACATCTTCAGCCACAAAAAAACTCGACGAGAAAGATGGCGGGTGGCGACGCGGACGGCGACAAGAAGCCCTGGGAGAGCGCGGTGGGCGCCGTCGGCGACAAGCTCGGCGGCGTATCTAAGAGCGCGCGCGACGCCGCGACCGACAGCGCGAGCCAGGTCAAGAGCCTCGTGGACGCGAACCTGGGGCAGGTCAAGAGCCTGCTCAACGCGAACGTCGAGCAAGCCAAGGAGCTCACGAGCACCGCGCGCATCGCGATTCGCAAGGTGGGCCAACAGGTGCTCAACGGCCTCAAGGACGCTGTGCGCCCCGTCGTGCAGGTCTTCGAGAAGGCCGGGTCCAAGGACGGTACCGAGCTGCGCAAGCAGATCTCCACTGCGCGCGTGCAGCTCAACGAGCAGCTCCACTCAGCGCAGGTGCGAGACGCGTGGATACGATGCTCGTACTCGGGGGTGATAGTCGCATCTTACACGCCTGTGCTTGTCGCTGTGCTTCCGCGCACTCCAGGTGAGCCTGCAGGCGTCACAGAAGGCGACGAACGAGCAGTTGGTGCCGGTGCGAGCAGCGTTCGCGGACGTCCAGACGCGTGAGTTACGGTCGTGAGGATCAGTTGCTGGCCGCTGCCGGCGTTGGTGGAGGTGCTAACGAAAGCGGGTGGCTCTGTATGGTGGGTGTCGCGGCTGGTGCAGAGCTGGTGAAGGCGAACGCGTTCCGCCGGGAGCACCCGGAGGCGGCGATCGCGGGTCTCATGGCAGTCGTCGGACTCCCATCGCTGCTTCTGCGTACGTGGCCGTTGTTGCGATCTCAACTGTGGTGTGTCGAGTGGCTAGTTTGCTGACGGAGGGAATGGTCCGTTTGGCTGTTCGCTCGCTCGTGCTGGTGCGCGCAGGCGGGAAGATCGTCGCCACGCGGAACGTGCTGGTGGCGGTGGGCGGTGGCGCCGCTGTGGCGTACGGCACCGACCGACTCGCGGCGAAGAAGAACTGAGTTCGAGGGATCGGCTCCGCGTCGGAGTTGGCGAATCGGAGGACTTGCGACTTCCGGCGCTCCTTCCGAGAGCCGCGCGAGCGAGCATATCTGCCTTTCTCAACTGTCCGGTTTGTGAGCGATGGCAACCAGTGCGAACACGAAAGTATCTTCATGGGCGTCGGGCGACTGCATGTTAAGCGCACGCCTATCGGTGGCATGAGGAGAAAGTGTCGAGTGGTGGCATTTGGTGGTGATCCAATCATGTCACACTGTTTACTCGATTATTTCCGATTTATCAAATGATTCGATTTAGGCGGGGATATCAAGTTATAAATTCGATGTTACCAGCAATTAACAGTTTTAATCAAGTGCAGAAGAACCGATTTCAACAGGGAATCCAAACCCACAGTACCTTGATAAACGCTCTATGGCGATCGTGGGTGTAGAATTACACACCGCGAGACAATCTCGAGATCGTCGCCATGGAGCTTCCAGCGTAAGGCGACGCCCTGGCGCACTCGACCTTCTTCTCCACCGCGCGCACTCGTCGCGAGGAGGCAGAGAGCGCGGGTCGCAACGCTCCAGCAGCAGCTTAACTTGCCCACGCATAGCACAACCAGCAGCAAACCGCGATGGGCGGCTCTGACGTCATGGCGCAGCGCGACGGCCCCAGCCGTGCGCAGCAGACGCGCCGCCCGACCGCGAGCCGCCGCCACCACCGGCACTACGGGCTCTCGAACGCCAACCAGATGCTGCTGGTGCTCGTGGTGGCCGCGCTCTTCTGCTTCGCGCTTGTGCGCTCGCACTGGCTCGAGTTCAGCGCCGGCGTCTCCGCGGGGCTCTGGAGCTTCGAGATCCCGGAGGAGGTGGCGGCGGGCGACGCCAACTCGTCCGTGAGCGTCTCCTGGCGCGCGTTCTGCGACCCGCAGCACCGCAACTTCACGCTCCCCGTGTACGTGGACGGCTGTTTGTTTCGTGTCGCTTCTGCGTGCTGACGCTGGGTCTCCGCTCTCGGCTGATGCCGGCGCAGCGTCGACGGAGTCGCGCAGCCCGTGGACCTCGACGACGCCGTGTTCCTCTGCGAGTTGCACGAGGGCTACGCGAACCTGCCGGAGATCATCCGCACGCTGGTGGCCACGGCGGTAGCGTTCGCCGGGCTCACGCTCGTCGGCGCGCTCTACCTGCACCTCGGCCGCCCCACGCGCGCGCAGATCTTCCACTACGGCTGTGTGCCGGCGCTCGCGCTGTTCATCGCAGGTGCGGCGGCCGCTGTCGAGCGTGTTGGGTGCCTGTGAAGCTGACGCGCGTGCGTTGCTCGCAGTGGTGCTCGCGGCGGTGGCGCTGATCCTGTGGCAGGTGCACTTCGGCGCGTTCGACAACGGCGACTGCATCCCGCTCATGCTCGCTGGCGCGATCATCGCGTTCCTGGTCGCGGTCTCGATGGTGATCCGCTGGCGCTGGGTACGTACATCTCCTGTTTTGTCTGTCACCGGCGCGTCGACTGACTCGCACTCTGCGTCCGCGGCAGCCGGGGATCTGCGCGGTGCCGACCGAGCAGCAGGCGGTTCAGCCGCGTGACTACCGCTTCGGCCGCCGCAGCACGAACGCCGCCGGAGCAGCAGCAGCAGCGGCGCCGCCAGCTGCCCCAGCGTCGCAACCGCTCGAGCGCGTCACTACTTTCCACCAGATGGTGTGACGCGCCGCCACGCACGCGTAGAGCTACAGTATTTATCCCGAGCCAACAAGTACCAACAACGTCAAGCAAGCGAACGACACGTCTACAACTCCCCGCTGTACTTCGCTGCAGATCGCTACCCTACGGACCTGCTCAGTCGCTCTCGGCGCCGCTGTCGGCGCGCAGCTTCGCGAGCACGCGGCGCGCGTACTCGGCGATGACTTTGCCGTCGGCGCCGGCGTCGCGCACGAAGGCCGCGAGCGTCTCCGGCCGCGTGTGCACCTCGAGCACGTACAGCAGCGCGCGCTCGGACGAGTTCTTCACTGCGATGTTGTTGCTCTTGACGGTCTGGAAGAGCGCCGGCACGAGCACGCCGACGTGCGCGCGCGTGGCGCTCGGGTCACGCTTGGCGAGCCGCTTGGCGATCTTCACGGCCGTCTTGCTCACGTCCTTGTTGCTGTGCGTGATGCCGTCGACCAGCACCACCACGAACGCGTCCGGCGCCGCCAGCCCCTGCTTCACGAGCGCCGCGACGCCCAGCAGCGCGCTCGTGCGCACCGCCACGTTGTCGTCCGCCGCAAGCGTCGCGAGCGTCTCGCCGATCAGTGCCGCGACGCCCGCGACCCACGATGGACTCCGCGCGAGCACGAACTCGAGGAACATGGCGGCGCTCTGGCGGCGCGGCCACGACGCACCGGCGATGCTCCGGCCGCTGTCCGCCAGCCCGTACACGAGCACGTTGGCTTCGCCGGCGTCGGCGTCCGCGGCCACGGCGAACGCGAGACATTTGCTCGCGCGCTCGCGCACCGCATCCTCGGGCGAGTCGAGGAGCTCCACGAGCGCCTCCTGCAGCGCCGCCGACACGGGCGGCGAGAGCTTGTCGCCCACGACCTCGACGATCGCGGCCGCCGCCGCCAAGTTGGCCTCGCGGATGCCACCGGCCGTCGTCCGGAGCTTCTCCGTCAGCTCCGCCACGAGTGGGTCCACGCGCGGGCTGAGCGCCACGAGCTTGCTGAGCGCCAAGGCGCCGCGCGCGCGCACCTCGGCCGCGTTGTCGTTCAGCGCCTTGACGAACGTCGTCTGCAGCTGCGGCAGGAAGGGCTTGAGCGCCACGCCGCCCTTGCCGAGCAGGATCTCGAGCGTGCTCAGGATCGCCGCCTTGACGTGGCCCGGGAACCGGTCGCCCGCGATGCGGATGAGCGGCCCCGTGAGCTTGATCAGGTACGGCCGCAGCGCCGCCGGGCTTGAGAGCAGCACGAGCTCGCCGAGCCCCGTCGCCGCGCTCTGGCGGAGCTCCGGCGAGCCGTTCATGAGCGCGTGCTGGTAGCTCGGCAGGAAGGGCTCGAGCCCCTTGGCGATGCAGAGCCCCGGCAGCAGGAACTCGCCGGTGGCCCCCACGCCGCCCTTGCGGTGGCGCGCGTCGCTCACGAGCGTGTTGATCGTCTGGCGGATGAAGTCGAGGTGCGTCGCGAGGTCCTCGGGTCGCACCGTGGCGTTCAGTGCCTTGAGCGCGTCCGACGCCGCCTGCACGACGCGCGGCTCGGCGTCGTTCAGGTGCCCGACGATCTGACGCAGGAAGAGCGCGACCTGGTCGCCGTACTGCGTCGTCGTGTGGCTCGCGAACTCGGCGACGAGCTCGAACGCGAGTACGCGCTCCGGTGCCGCGTCGCTCTCGCAGTACTTGCAGAGCTCGATCGCGAGCCAGTGCACGCCCGTGTTCTCGACACTCAGCACCACGTCGCGCAGCGCGTCGTGGATGTCGCCCGCCACCGCCGGGTGCGTCTCCGCGAGCGCCACGTACTGGCTCACGAACACGCTCAGGATGCGCTCGAGCTGGAAGTGGATGACCGTACCGGTGGCCTGCGCCACGCGCGAGATCGCGCGCGCCGCCGCCGTCGTCACAGGCGTCGTCAGCAGGCGCGGGATGAGGTACGGCAGCACCTCGCGCGACTTGACGCGCAGGATCTCCTGCAGCCCGCGCAGCGCGCGCTCCTGCGTCTGCGCGTGGGGCGAGCGCACGCGCTGCAGCAGCGCCGGCACCGTCTCGTCGATCGCGCGGTACCCGATGCCCTTGTGCAGCACGTCGAACGCTTGCGCCGCCGACGTGCGCACCTCCGGCAGCTCGTCGCAGAGCCCGTCGAGCACCGCGTCCACGAGCGTGTCGACGTAGTCCTCGAGCTGCTTCCGCGTCGAGCAGTCGATGAGCTCTGCAAGGCCGATGCACACGCCCTGGCGCATACCGCTCGCGTTGGTTGGCGCCAGCCCGGCGCGGAGGATCGGCACGATCTCCGGCAGCACGTGCTCGCCGAGCTTGCGCACGATCTCACCGAGCGTGCGGCCCGCCATGGTCTGCTTCTCCACGTTGTCGCCCGAGAGCGCGGTCACGATCGCGGTCATGAGCGCCTCGAGGATCTGTCGCAGCGTCTTGGGCGTGTTGGCCACGACGCTCTTCCAGACCTGCAGCGCGCTCTGGCGCACGACTGCCGACGTGTCCGAGCGGATCATGTAGAGCGACGCGAGGATGTTGTTGCGCCGCTCCATGCCGAGGATCTTGGAGATCGCCTTGTCGCCTGCCGCGCTACCGGCCGCGTCGTCGTCGTCGTCGTCGCCGGACTCGCCCACGCCCATGGCGCGCGTGCCGCTGATGCGGTACATGAGGTCGCCGAGCAGCGCCACGGAGCTCTGGCGGATGCGCCAGCTGTCGTCGAAGAGCCCCGCCTCGAGCGCCGGCAGGATCTCACGCGTGTGCGAGATCGCGTGCGCGTTTACGACCACGTGGCCGGCGTGCATCGCGACGTCGCGCACGGACTCGGCCTCGTCCGAGAGCCCCGAGACGACGATCGGCAGCGCGTCGCCGAGGAAGACGGAGAAGCCCTTGCCGAACGCCGGCGGCAGGAACGCGATGATCCAGAGCACGCCCTCGCGCACCGAGAACTTGGGGTGGCGCGCGAGCGGGAAGATGTCGTCGAAGAGCGTCGCCTCGACGCGCTCCTTACCGAGCGCCACGAGCACCTCGCAGAGCCCCTGCGCCGCGCCGGAGCGCTCGACGCTGCCGAAGTCACCGCGCATCGCGTCGAGCAGCCACTGTAGAATGTCGCCGAAGTGCTTCTCGCCGATCCCCTTGACGAGCTTGCCCATGGCCTTAGACGCCACGGCGCGCACCTCCGGGATCGGGTCCATGAGCTGGCTCTTGAGGCTCGGGAGCACCATGTCCATGTACGGCAGCAGGTCCTTCGCGTCGTTGATCATCGAGCACATGCTGCCGACGATGAGCGCCGCCTTCTTCTTGGCGTCGCCTGCGCGGTCCTTGAGCCCGCGCGTGATGATCGGCATCACGAGCGCGAGCGACGGCGCGTCGATCGAGTGCACGAACGACGTCGACTGGAGCTGCTGCAGCGCCTCGGGCGTGTACTTGTTCGGGTCCTCGAGCGCGTTGAGCAGTGCGCTGGAGATCGACGCAATCTCCGGGTTGCGCACCACGGAGCCGATGTCGCGCAGCGAGCCCTTGCTCGACTCGCGCACCTTCGGGTGCGAGTCCGTCAGCGCCTCCGTGAGCTTCGGCACGACCTGCGGCAGGCACGAGCCGAGCTGCCGCGGCGCGCAGTACGCCATGGAGCCCAGCATCTGGATGCCCGCCTGCTTGGTACGCCACGCGCTGTCCTCGAGCGCGCGCAGCACCGACGGCAGCACGAGCTTCACGCCGTGGGCTGACAGGTTCGCCATGATGCCCTTCGCCGTCTGGCTCGCCGCATCGCGCACCTGCGGGCTCGCGTCGGCGAAGCACTTGAGCATGATCGGCAGGATCACGATGATGTACGGCTCGAAGAGGATCCCGAGCCGTTGGCTCAGGCACTCGAACACGAGCATCGCGCCTTGGCGCGCGTTCGCGCCGCCGGACTTCATCGCCTCCTCGAGCCGCGGAATGAGGTCGTGCTGCTTGAGCGCGGCGATGCCGAGGCCCTTGACGACCGCCGACACGCCGAACGCCGCACCGATGCGCTCGCCGAACGTCTCGCCGCTCGTGGCGCGGCGCAGCAAGTCGTCCAGGATGGACGTGCTGCGGTCTTTGACCGCAGGGATGAGCGGCGTCAGGCACGCCGCCACCGAGCGCTGAACCGACTCGGACGGGATGTTGAGCGCGTCGAGGAGCGAGTCGACGATCGACGAGACCTTCGGGTCCGACTTGTCCATGTGCTTGGCGAGCGCGCCGAGGCAGACGACGACGCCCTCGCGCTGGTGGTCATAGATCGTGTGGTCCAGCGCCGCGCTCGGCTGCTGGTCCAGGAACCGCTCGAACACCTGCAGCAGCTGCGCCGTGTTCGAGCCGCCGCCGCACGCGTCGACAACCTGAATGCCCGTCTTGCGCATCTGCGTGCGCACCGTCGCGTTCGAGTCACCGAGGCCGTGCTCGATCACGAACGACATGATGTCCATCACGGTCGCCGTCGTGAACGTCGCGCTGAGCACCGCCTTCTCGAGGCACAGGCCGACGCCGCAGCGTGGCAGGTACGTCCCCGGCTCCTCCTTCGCCTCGCCCTGCCCGGGGCGTTTGACCTTCGGGATGCCGAACTCGTCCAGCGTCTCAAGCGGCTTCGGCATGCTGCTCAGGAACTGCGTCTTGAGGTGCTTCACGACCGGCGTGATCGTCTCCGGGAACTGCCGCATGCCATCTGCGAGCGCGAGCGACGCACTCTCGCGGACGTTGGCGTGCGCGTGGTTGAGCAGCGCGAGCAGCTGGCCGGCGAAGAGCGGCGAGATCGACGACTCGGTCTGCTCCCACACCGCCTTGGCGATGCTCTGGTTCGCGCTGTCCGTGTCGAAGCACGCGAAGAACAGGCGCGACGCCAGCAGCGCGTTCGCCTTGACCTCGAGCTCGGACTCGTCGTGCTCCGCGACGTGCAGGATCGCCTTGAGCACGTCGTGGCGCACGTCGTGGAACTCGGACAGGAGCCCGTCGTCGCCCAACAGCGGCGTCCACTCGTCGTTCGACAGCGCCGGCCCCTCGCACAGCTTGGTCAGCAGCAGCCCCGGCGCAAGGTCCGGGTTCGTGATCGGTGCGCTGCCACCAGCCACCTTCTCCGACAGCAGGTGTAGCGCGAGCACGAGCATGTCCTTGCGGAGCAGCCGCTGCGCCGCCACGTCGCCGATCTCCTCCTCCTCCTCCTCCGGGATCATGCGCGCGTGCACCGCGAAGAGCGGCAGCACCCAGTGGCGCAGGCTCGGCTCGAGCTGGAGCAGCGCGCGCAGCACCGGGAAGATCAGGTGCAGCGTCGGCGGCGTGATGTGGTTCACCGGCGCGTCGCCGTCGAAGTCTGCCTCGCTGTCGAACTGGAAGCCGAACACGAACTCCATGAGCCCGGCGAGCGTGCGCGTGAAGAGGTGCAGCATCTGCGCGAGCGCGCGCGTCTTGTCGGCGCGCGACTCGAGCCGCTCGAGCTGCAGCACCACGCGCAGCGAGTTCGCCACGTCCTCGTAGTGGTGGCGCAGCATCTCGGGCGAGATCACCTTGGCGATCGCGCGCAGCGCTACGGACGCCTCCTGCGCGAACACCTCGCTCTCGAACAGCGCGCTGAACGAGCGCAGCAGGTACGGGATCGCCGGGTGCAGCTCGTCCGGACGCACCGCGGCGAGCACCGCGACGGTCTCCAGTACCTGGTCCACCACCTGGAGCTTCTGCTGCAGCTCCGACCGGATGCGCTGCTGCTCCGCCAACTGCGCCTTCTCCTCCGCGGTGTATGACGTCGCGTCCTTTGCCGCCTTCGCCTTCTTCCGCTCGAGCTCTTCGCGCACCTGCTGCTCCCACTGCTCGTCCTCGTTGCCGCGGCGGCCAGTGCCGCGCTTCCTCGTCGACGCGGCCGCCACGCCGCTGCTCTCGCCCTTCTTCTTCGCCACGTACAGCTCGTCGAACGGCGTCAAGAAGACCTGCACCTCGTAGTCCGAGATCGCGCCGATGTTGAGACGGTCCACGCGCTTCATGAGCGCGTCTTCGATGACGTCGTGCAGCGCGACGCTCTCGCCCTCGCCGTTGCCAGCAAAGTTGAGCAGCGACGCCAGCATGCGCTGCGCCGCGAGACGCTCGACCGCGAGCGCGGAGAAGAGCACGCCGTCGCGCTCGCCCGCGAGCAGCTCGATTACCGCCTGCTTGAGGCGGTCGTGCGCTTCCAGCAGGTGGTCGATGCGGTCGTCGCTCGTCTCCTCGCCTTCTTCCTCCTCGTCGTCCTCGTCGTCGTTGCCAGCAGCAGCTTCCGTCGCGCTCGGCTCAGCAGCAGCCAGGAAGCGCCGCTTGATGCTGTTCCACTCGGCCGCGAACGCTTCCTGCGTCTTGCCGCTCACCACGTACGGATGGTGAGCGGCAAGGAACACGCGCGCGAACACCGCGTCGCGCACCGCGTCCTCGCCGTGGACGCTCTCCGGCACCAGCACGCGGAGCGCTTTGCGCAGGATGCCGGAGGATGGGACGACCGCCACGTCCGTGGTCACGTCGCTGGACGCCGGGATGGCGGCGCGAGCGCTCTTCGCGTCCACCTCGGCAACGGCGACCGCCGTGAGCTTGAGCTGGAAGGCGCCGACCAGCCCCGCGCAGTGCTCGAGCGACGCCGCGTAGAGCCCCCGGATCGCCGCCTCGGCGCTCTTCTGCGCCGGGATCGCCGAGGACGTCAGCAGCTCCACCGCGAGCTTGTACGCGTGGGCCGGAGCCGACTGGTGCGACGATAGCACCCACGACAGCGCGGTCGGCAGCGCCGCCAACGCCGAGATCTCCGGCCGCTCGGGGGAGGCAACCGCCGAGCCGTTGTCGCCCACCGACTTGAGCGCGCTCTGCAGCGCGCGCACCGACGTCTCCAGGAAGGACCTGTCGCTCAGCAGCACGTCCGCGACGCCCTCTTGCGCCAGCTTGGCATCCATCTCACTGCTCGCCGACGCGAGGAACCCGGCGACGCCGACAGCGAGCACGCCGTCGAGGTGCACGACGTTCGGCTTCTTGTTCGCCTCCAGGATCACGCCCACGACGTCCGCCGCGAAACCCTCGAGAGCTGCGACGCTCGACGCGCTTGCCAGGCGGCAGAACACCACGAGCGCGCGCAGGTACCCGGCGACGATGTGCTCCGACTTGTGCTTCAGACCGGCGCGGATGCTCGCGGTAGCGTCCGCAGACACATCCTGCGCGAGCGCGAGCCACTTGCCGAGCGCCAGCAGCCCGATGTGCCGGGTCTGGTCGTGCGCCTCCTTGTTGATGGCCTTGAGCAGCGCAGCGACTGCGGTTGCCGCGATCGCCTTGGCCGCGTCCGCGCCGATCGCTGTCGCCGCCGTGTCCGCCGCGGCCGAGAGCACCGCGAAGATCGCCTCGCGTTGGTAGAACTGCGCCAGGATGCCGAGCTTGCCGTCCAGCAGCGCCCCCAGCTCCGCCACGACCACTAGCACGTGCTGCTCGTCCTGGAACGTCGCGAGCAGCGCGCGCGCGAGCGCGACCGTCGCCAGCCGCACGTCCTCCTTCTGCGCGCGCAGCTTCGACGCGAGCACCGGCACGAACATCTCGGCGGCGTACCGCCCGAAGTCCAGCGGCGCCGCGCGCACGAGCGCCGTCGCGGCGTCCAGCACCGCGTCCGGCGACTTCTTGAGCATCTTGGCGAGCGTGGGCTTGATGATTGCGTCGAAGCGCGCGACGTCCAGGTGCTGGAAGCGCGCGTCGTCGGTGCGCAGCACCACGCGCGAGCGGCTCCGAGCCTCGAATGCCCAGTACGCGTACTTGGCCCAGAGCTTCTCCTCCGCGTCGCGCGCGAGCGCCGGCGTCTGCGCGAGCACCGCCCAGAGCGCGAACTGCTGCACGTCGTTGGCGGCGCCGGTCGCCGTCTCCACGAGCAGCGGCATCAGCAGCGCGGCATGCGCCTTCGCGAGCGCCAGCACGGACTTGAGTGCCAGCGCCTGCGCGCGCGGCGCGTCCGCGAGTGTGGTCTCGAGCAGCGCCGAGAGCGCCGGCAGCAGCTCCTGGAGCCACGCGGGCGGCGCGTCCACGCCCTCGGCCCCGAGCACCACGTCGACGACAGCGCACGCGAGCCGGATCGCCGCCAGCCGCGCGCCAGCGAGCGCCTTGGCGGCCGTCTTGGCGCGCACCGCCAGCACCGCCACGAAGGCTTCGGGAACGCCCGGCAGCGCCGCGAGCGCGCGCACGAAAGCGCGCAGCTGCTTCTCGGCCGCACGGCCCTGGCTCTGGCTCGCGGCGGCGAGCGTGAGGTTGATCACGCGCTTGGGCGGCAGCTCGCCATTCTTCACTTTCTCGATCGCGTCCTCCTGGGGGATGCAGAGGGCGTGGCATGGGTTGAGAGGCTGTTGTTCGCATCGCACGGGGGAGGGAGGGAAAGAGAGAGAGAGAGGGGGGGGGGGGG
>JAASFS010000806.1:0-11911 GCA_023333865.1 Globisporangium perplexum | reverse complement strand
AGCGTCGACGCGGAGATCCGAGGACACCCTCGCAGTCGGCGGCGGACTTCATGAGGAGACGTTCCAGGTGTTCCGGCGGTACGTGGTGGTCTCGAACGACCTCAGGGCGGTCGCGGAGCTCTTGATCAGCTCAGGACTCGCGCACGCGAGCGCCTCGGTGCGTGAAGCCTCGATTGGTGCGATCGCACGCCTGCTGGACGAGCGCTACGCTCGCAAAGCAAAGTCTGCGCGCGCGAACTTCAAAGCGAATCGCATGGACAAGGCGCTGCTCGTCGCTCTCTTCCAGGCGCTGGTGCCAGTGCTCGAAGATGACATGGAAAACGTCGTGGTAGTCGCAGAGGAGGTGCTGGCGAAGCTGCACTTGTACTGGGGTGACGGCATCGAGGAGGTCATGCAGTTTCTGAGCTCCGAGGACCGGAAGACGTTGCGAACGCATCAAGAGCACATCAACGAGTTCCTCGAGGCTGCTTCGGAGACACTGCTCGTCGCACCACTGACACCAGACGCAGTCGCGAGCTCTTCTCCAGTCGGACCGCGCGTGCTCGGTCCGAACGGACATCTCAGCAAGAGCATCTCGGGTCCACAGCGCCTAGAGTCCGCGGCGCTATCGCCCACTCGCGATGACGACCCAAAGGCTCTCCGCTTCGGGTTCGTCGGAGCAGACGTCGGTGAAGTTCTCGCGATGAGCACGAGCAACTCGAACGCAGATTGGAAGCGTCGGTCGTCCGCAGTCGAGACGCTGTTCGCGGCACTGAAGCAGGCGAGCTCGGCGGTGATACAGAGCAGCGCCAGCGAGCTGGAGGGTCTCTTCGACATCGTGATCCGACTCCTGCAGGACGCAGACGTGCACCTCGTTAAGCGTGCGATTCAGATCACGCAGATGTGCTTCTTCAAGCTCGGCGATCGCCTCGCCGAAGATGCCGACGGGACTTCTTCGCAGGGCGACCCGATGGACGCACCGACTCCGAACGCCGCGTTCTTCCTGCAGAAGACGCTCCCTCATCTCGTCGAGACTGCTGCGAACTTCGCAGACGATCCAGCGTTGGAAGCCTTACTCTCCGCGCTCTTCGTGCAGCTCTTCCAGGCCGAGTTCACCAGCGCTGCGCAATGCACGCAAGCGCTCCTCAACTCCATGCAGCATCGAAGACTGCAAGTACGCGAAGAAGCGCTGAAGATTTGGATGGTGCTCCTCCTGATCGCTCAGCGCTCAGGCTTCAGCGCCAAGAACGTGGTGCGGCACAATGTGCTTCAAGTGCTTGGATGCCTCCTTGGCGACAGCAGCGTCCGCGTGAAAGAAGTCGCGATCGAAGCCGGGGCGGTTCTGGCGGCAGTGACGACGCAGTCCAACTTGGCCGACCTCGTTGAGGAGACTCTGGACGACTACCTCGCCGATCGCGTCGACCTGACAGGCTTTCGGCAGCGACTGAAGCAGAAGCAGCTACCAACTCTCACAGACGACGGTCGGCTCAGCCTGGCGTTGAGCAGGAGATCTGCTTCTGTCCGAAGCAGCTACGGGTCTGTCCCACAAGGACGAGCGAGTCCAGTCGAGCAATCCCTGAGCAGCGTGTCGGAGCTCTACATGATAGCGTCGCGAGATCTCACAGCGGAGAACAGTTTGGCAGGTGTTCGACAGAGCCACCACACTGCAGAGGAGGCTCTGCCAAGAACTGCGACGATCGATGGCGCTGTGAACGCGCCGACCAGACGCGAGGTGCCGACTACCTCGGTGTCCTCGATGCCTGAACTTTCGAGGTATCAGCAACAAGAGTTGATGGATCCCGGTGAGCACAGAGACACACTCGCGCGTAGCAACCGCGTCTCCCCAGCGAGCAGAGGAAGCATGAGCGATCGCTCATACTTCGACGCGTCCAACAACAGCAGTACGACGAGTGGCGACCAAACCGAGTCCATCTCATCGAAGCTGTCGATGCTGAAGCGGAAGACTTCTCAGCTCCGAAAGTCGTCTAGCTCCAAGCACTTCGTCGAGTCTGACAGCAGCCGAAAGGATCGACGAGCTGCAGCGGGCTTGGATGGCGAGGTTGGAGATGACGCTCGCATAAAGCGAGCTGGAGCTGGTATCCGAGAGGAGGTAGCTCGGTCACACACGTCTCCGGAGCACTCAAGCGAGTGGGACGAGAAGCAACCGACCGCCGTCATCAACAAACGAAGACAACACAGCGAGAGTTCGCCATCACCGAGGAACAGACCAGCATTGCCACTGACTCGACCGCCATCGTCAGATCCACTGGCAAGCCCGCAGAAGCTCCAGATGTTCCAGAGCAGCAGCGCTGAAGACCGTCCGATCGTGTCCAAGTACGCCACGGCATACAAGAGTCAGACCTTTGAAGATGCGGAGTCCGCGAACGACGCAGACACGCAGTCCCCTTCGCACATCCTGCAGCAGCAGCAGCAGAGTCACCTGAATCAACAACCTTCAGGAAATCGGAGGCAAGACTACTCTGACGAACGCCCGATCCAGCCTACACTTGCCAGGAAGACCAGCGCATCACCACGCGCTGGCAAAGATCCTGCCCTCGAAAGCAGCACCAGCGGGGCTGCCCGAAAGCACGCACAGCCACGAATGGGATCGGCGCCGCGCAGGCATGCAGAGAGCAACAGCGAGGCACCAATCATCACCAGGAGGCTCTCTGATGACCCCTCAGACGACGTGTATGCTGGAGTCGAGGACACGTACGTCCCAAGCGGGAAGACCGCTACGTCTCGACCAATCTCTCTCGCGACTCGCAAGCGTCTCGAGTCTAAAGCAAAGCAAGAGGGTGGTAGTGACGCCTCGCCGTCGAAAGACAGCGCTGCGCCGTTCGCGGACCCAACTACAGCAATGGACGAACTGAAGCCACCGCTGCAAAAGAAGGTGTCACTGGTTGCGATGGCGAAGGGGGGAGCAAGCGTCCCAAACTCTGGTGGCAGCGCCTTTGGCAAGCAAGAGCCCAAGTATTTGGAACACAGCGAGCTCAAACCGCTTGCGAATCCGAAGCAGGATGCCGCGAAGCTGCTGGAGAAGATAGCTGGGAGTGACTGGGAGGCGACGTTCGATGCGCTGAGCACCGTGCGGCGTCTCGCGAAGCACCATCCCGCCTTCCTCGAAGACAAGATCCACGCCGTGACGAAAGAGATCCTCGCGCAAGTGCCAAACCTGCGCTCGACTGTGTCCAAGAACTCGCTCCTTGCGCTCGAGTCGTTGTGCTCGTGCTTCCAGAAGTCCATGGACCCGGAGGTGGACGGCATCCTTGCAGTGCTCATCAAGCGCTCCGCGGACTCGAACGCATTCGTGTGCGAGTCCGCGACGTCAGCTATCACGGCGGTGATCTTGCACTGCTCCGCTAGCAAGGTTGTGAGTGCACTGGCAGCGCACCTGGGCAGCAAGGCAGTGCCGCTGCGCCGCGAAGTGGCTCGTGCGATGCACACACTCATCGTGAGCATGGCGGACCAGGTGCAGAGCAGCAAGGATCTCGGCACGATCGCGAACATCGTCGGCAAGTGTCTCGAAGACTCGAACAACGAGGTGCGCGACGCAGCAAAGCAGTCGGTGCTCTATCTCTGCTACGAGCAAGGCATCGACGCCGAGCGCCTCAAGAAGATGTTGCCAGCAAGCGCGAGATCGAAGGTCGACCAGGTGTTGAGTGGCAATACCAGGTACTCGCAGCGAACAAGCAAAGCGCCTGGAGGTGCAGCGTCCGGTGCAGAGGTAGCACAAGCCTCCAAAGCGAAGGTAGTGGTGCAAGACTCTACTTCAGCAACTGCAACACGGCCGACGGGCTCTGGTGCGAGTAGTAGCCGCGCGCCGTCCACCACTTCAGTGAGCGGTGCAGCAGCGAATCGGAAACAGCCTTCGGTGTCCACTGGTATCACCGTGGATATCGCGACGCTCGAGGCGCTGCAGAAGAAGCTCGAGAGCAGCAACTGGAAGGACCGGTACGACGCGCTCCAGGATGCAACTGCTTTTGTGTGCGCCGGCAGCACAGCACGCGCGCTAGCGGAGAGCGGGAAGATCACAGGGCTCTTTGACGCGCTCCTGAAGCGCATGGAGGACGGCAATGCCAAGGTGAACGTGTTCGCTCTCGAGTGCCTCGCGAAGATGATCCCAGCACTCGGTGACGGCCTCGAGCTCGTGCTCGCGAACCTCGTTCCTGCCATCGCGAGGAATCTGGCGTCCAGCAACCCGAAGCTCTCGGCGCTCACGCTGTCGGTGGTGCAAGTGCTCTGCGAGCACGTGGCGGCGAAGCTACTGTGCCAGCACTTCGCAGCAATCGCGCGCCACGCCAACTCGCGCGTCAAACCGCTGCTGATCGACACGCTCAGCCGCCTGACCGCTGCACGGGACGAGAAGACCCAGTACGCGCTGAACCGGTGTGTGGACAGCGATTGGATGGCATTCACCAGAGGTTGGTGGTCTCACTTTTTGGTATCCGTAGGTATGTGCTCCCGCTGGCGCTCGAGCTCGTGAAGGAGGCGAAGAGCGACGTGAAGGACGCGACCGCGCGGCTGCTGCGCTCGCTGCACGCTGCGCTCGGCAACGCGATGCTCTCGACCGTGCACCGACAGAGCTCCACGCAACAGCAGGAGAAGGTGGCGGCGATCCTCGGGATCTCGCTGCCGTAGCTTCAACATGGTCACGTCGGAATCTCGCGAATTGCCCGCCGTGACTCCGATTTACGCTCACAAAGGCATCAACAACACCGCAGTTTACCACAAATCCGAGTGTAAATCGTCACCGCTGGTGTTCTCATTTGCCGATCCTCCGCTGCTCGCCACACCACCTCCGCTGCCATGCTCCTCGCTCGTACCCGCGCGCTCGCTGCCGTCGCCGCCCGCCGCTCGCCGGTGCGCGCAATGGCGTTCTCGTCGTCGCCGTCCGCTCCCTCCGGCGACGATGCGTCGCACCTGCTCGAGTGGCTGCGCCTCTCGCCCAAGAAGCTCGAGGCACCGGCGTTCGAGACGCTCGCGCTCACCGTGCAACCCAACAGCGTGCTGCACCTGCGCCTGAACCGACCCAAGACCGTGAACGCCTTCAACATGCAGATGTGGGTCGAGCTCGCGCGCGCATTCGAGCTCGTGGAGCAGGACACGACGATCAAGGCCGTGGTGGTCTCGGGCGAGGGCCGCGGCTTCACGAGCGGCATGGACCTCAACGTCTTCGCGCAGCTGCAGCAGCTCGCGAGCAAGGAGCCGTGCGATGGCCGCAAGCGCGAGGCGCTCATGCGCGTCATCGACAACCTGCAGCGCGTCATCTCGGCTCCCGAACGCTGCCGCGTGCCTGTGATCGCCGCAGTGCACGGCGCGTGCATCGGCGCCGGCGTAGACTTCATCACGGCGTGCGACCTCCGGTACTGCGATGCGTCCGCCGTGTTCTCGGTCAAGGAGGTGGACCTCGCGATCATCGCGGACGTCGGCACGCTGCAGCGCCTGCCCAAGCTCATCGGTGAGCAGCAGGCCAAGGAGCTCGCGTACACGGGGCGGAACTTCGGCGGACTCGAAGCCGAGCGCCTCGGGCTCGTGCTCAAGACCCTCAAGGACCACGACGAGCTGCTCGCGCACGCGCAGAGCGTGGCGGCCGCCATCGCGGACAAGAGCCCGCTCACGATCCGCGGCATCAAGCAGACGATCCACTTCCAGCGGGACCACTCGACCGCGGACGCGCTCCAGCAGGTGCGCTACCACAACGCCGCCGTGCTCTACAGCGACGACCTCGCACAGGCGATCGGCGCGCTCATGAGCAAGGCTAAGCCGACGTTCCGTGCCGACTGAGACGTACCGGGTCGTTCCCTTCGCCAAGCACTTGTCGTTCGTATTCGCAAGCTCTCCTCACGCGCCTCGGATCCTCATTCAGCCCACGCGCTTCTCTATTGCGACGGCTGGCGGCGCGTCGCCTCTCCCTCCTGCGGCCGCCGCTCGCTCACTCGCCGCCCGCCGTCGAGTGGGCTCCTCCCGGATGCAGCAAAGGCGCTCGATTCATTCTCTCACCACGCACACTAGCGGCACTTACTCGGCTTTTTTCCGCGCCGCGATCGCCGACAGGAAGTCGCCGCGACCACCGCCGCCGCCCGCCGGACCGCGTCCTCGGCCGCGGATCGCAGACATCAGATCCCCGCCACCACCGCCGCCGCCACTGTCGTCTTCGCCCTTCGCACCGCGCGCTTTGATCATCGCGAACAGGTCGCCGCGGCCTGGACCACCGGGAGCACCGCGACCAGGACCGCGACCGCGGATCGCAGCCATCAGACCGCCGCCACCGCCGCCTTCCTCGTCATCGCCACCGCCACGACCGCCGCCGCGACCCGCGATCGCAGCGAACAAGTCGTTGCGACCACCTGCGCGACCGCTTCGGCCACGTCCGCGAGCAGCACCCATCATCGGGTGCGGCGCGCGCTCCGGAGCGCCGCCGCCGCTGTCTCCGCCACCGTTCGCAGCTGCGGCCGGAGCGCTCTCGCTGGCGTTTCGCTCCTTCGCCTCCTTCATCAGGTCGACGCGGTTCTTGAGCTTCCGCGTGCTCGGAGGACCCTTGTCCTTCAGGGTGCTGAGCGTCTGCGTGCTCTTGTCCTTCAGCTCCTTCAGCATGTCCCGGATCGTCGACATCGCACTCAGCAGACGCTTGTCCTCCGCCCGCACCTCCTTCATGCGCTCCTCCATGCCGTCGAACATGTCGTTCGCAGACTCCACGAGCATCAGCGAGAGGTTGCACTCGATCGACGACCGCGTGTCCGGGCTGTCGGTCGCCGGGTTGCGCTTCCCGGACAGCTTCATGCCCGAGCGCTCCGCGTACTTGATGCTGGACAGCCGAAGCTCGTTCACCAACTCGCCGAACTGAGTCAGCTCCGCCTTGATCGTCGCCGCGGTCTCCGTCTTATTCAAGCGGTGCTTCAACCGCTCCTGGAACCACTGCAGCTGCTGGTTCTCGATCGAGTCGATCGACGAGTCGAAAGCCGCGCACACACCGCTCGCTTCGGCAACCAGACGTACATTCTTGTAGTGGTCCTTCAGCGTGTTTGCACGCGCGTTCGCGACCTTCTTCGCAGCGAGCTCCTTTGCCTCCGCCAAAGCGCGCGCGCCGGCGTCATCCGGGTTACCCTTCTGGACATTCGACTCGAGGTACACGTCGCCGTCCGGGAAGCCCAGATCGAGGTTGTACGCGGGCACGCTGTTCGCCTTGATCGGACACTGCTTTCCGATCATCGGACAACCGATGTCTGGGTCATCGCGCGTCGCGTACGGGTGGTTGTCCGCAGGACCGTACTGCATCACGTGCTTGTTGTACGAGTTCACGACCGTCTTGAACGTCTCCTTGAGCGTCTTGAACCAGTCGTACTTCTTCTTCGTCATCTCGTCACCCTGCTGCGCCTTCCACGTCTCGGCGATCCCGCTCAGGTGAAGATGCAGCGCACGGCGCTCAAAGACGTTGAGACCCGTCACACGAAGGTTCTCCAGCAGCGACGGGTGGTTGCGCGCAATGTCCATCGGGTTCAGACGAAGCAGCTCCAGCACGTTCGTGCGCTTGAACTTTCGCGCGACCTCGCGGGTGATGCGCTGTCCGTTCGGGGTCTTCATCGACTCGAGATCCGCCTCCGACATGTTCTTGATCTCCACTGGCATCATGCGCCGGATCGCCTTCAGCGCCTTCATGTTGTCTTCATAGTTCTCCTCCTCCCACTCGCGCTCCTTGCGGGCCTCTTCCGCGGCGTACTCGTCCGTCATCATCAGCGCCGTGTTGTACTTCTCCATATCCTGCTCGAGCTTGAAGTACTCTTCCCGCAACTGCTTCTGGATCACAGGGTCCGGGTGCGTCACATCAGCCGAGCCGATCTCTTGCATACGCTTCGAGATCTCCTCGACCTTCGCCTTCGCCTCCTCGTACGGGATATCGGCAGCCACGGCGATACCAGCAGCAGCCAACTGCTTCTCGAGCTTCAGCAGACGACGCAGCAGCGCCACCTGGTCGCCATCCAAGTTCGCAAACTGGTCCACCTTCGGCTCCTCGCGCTGACGCATCGAGCGACTCCGCTTCAGCTTCTCCACCTCAGCCTGCAGTTGGCGGATCTTGTCGTCGTACGCGTTGATGCCGTCAAAGAACGCGGCAATACTACTCTCGTCGATGCCATTCTCCGCCATCTTCACGCGCACGTCGTCGTGCGACATACCGCCCATCACCATCGCGCGGTACTCGCCGAAGCGACTCGAAGCTTCAGCCATCTGAGCGCTCGTCGACTCCTCCTGGATACGGCGGTTCGCTTCGATGAGCTTCCTCGCCTCCTCGTGAGCGCGGCGAGCCTCCTCGGACTGTTTCTCAGCTTCCTCCTTCGCACGCGCCGCCTCCGCCATCGCCGCCTCGACAGCAGCCTTGCCTTGCTCCTGCTCTTCGAGCGCGGCAGCCATGGCTGCCTCAGCCTTCTTTCTCGCCTCTTCGAGCAGCGCTCTCGCTTCCTCTTCTGCTCTGGCGGCGTGGTGACTCGCTTCGTCGGCAGCAATCTGCGCTTGCATCTTGAGCTGGTCCATCTCATCGTTCATCACACCAGAACGACTGAGGTCGCGACCAAGACGCCCTCTCTCTTGGTCTTGCTGGTACGCCTTTGCTCGGTTGATGTACTCGAGCGACAGTGTCAGCACCGCGCCAGCAGACCGACTGCCGAGCGCCAGCGGGTACTTCTTCACCTTCTTCTGCATGTTCGGGAGCGACTTGAGCGGAATGGTGAGCGTCGCGATCAGCGACGATGCTCGGAACACGTGCTCGTCGAACACGCGGATCTCGACGACCATGTCTTCCGTCGGTGCCTCGAACGATGCTGTGTTATCCTGCTTCCACACAGGCGAGCGCTGGCTCTTCACAATCGAAGTCTTGAACGTCTCTGCACCGACGGTGACTTCACACAGCGCATTGACCGAACTGCCCTCCTTCGTCAAGTTCGTAGCCGAAAGCACAGCCACGTGCACGACCGGCGTCGAGAACGTCTCGTAGTTGAACTGGGATAGCCGTCCGTTCGCGTTCCGGTCCAGGAACGTCTGCGACCCGTCCATCGAGAGACTCTCGGTGCGCTGAGCACGGAGCGCCTTGACTTCACGCAGCGACTCGCTCGGGTTCTGGGTCCGGTTCACAGTCTTGGACGCGTCGATTGCAAGCTTGACCGCATCCATCCAGCCCTTCTTGTCCAGCTCGGACGTGCACGCCATCACCAAACGCCGCTCGCCGACGCGGAGCTCGAGCAGGTACTCAGCAGTGACATTCGGGGACTTGCACACGACATCGCCCGTCGCCGGCAACGACCGCACCGTGCAGCGGTTGTCGAGGAAGCTCATCTCGCCACGCGCAGTCGTCGAGCTCGGGTTCTTGAAGTACTCGATCTTGGACACACTAAGGATGAAGTAGCGAGACTTCCAGTTCCGCATCACGCGGCCCTGCTTATACATGCGTCCCTTCTTGATCGTCGCCGACTTGTTGTCCATGATGAGCTGCGCGATCGACTTACTGTCGTCTGCGTCGTTCATCATCTCTTCCTTCGGCACACGCGGGTTCTTCGCCAGACGCTTCTTCACGTTCGCCTGCGACTCGCGGATGCGGAATGACTCCGAGTGCCGCGAGTTCACGCGCTGCACTTCGTCGAGCTTGTCCTTCGGCACGAACTGGAGCGTCTTCGGCGACGACGCGTTGCGCAGCACCGTCATCACCTCCGAGTACGGGATGCTCAGCACCTCGACGTCGTTCACCTTGTACACGATGTCGCCGACCGTGATCATGCCGTTGCTCTTCGCCTGGCCCTTGAGCGCGCGCACGACGGCACCGTCAATGCCGTAGCGCACGGCTTCCTCCAGGTTGAGTCCCATCGGACCGTCGTCGAACACAACCGCGTACGTCGTGAGCTGCGTGTCCAGGTCGTTGTCCTTCGCCTTCATGCTCTTCTCCTTCAGCACCTCCTGCCGGCGGGCCTCGTCCACCTCGAACGAGATCGCGAGCGGTCGCGGGAGCTTGCGGATCAGGTCAATCGCGTTCGAGAAGCCCATCATGTGCACGTTGTTGCCGCCGATGGCGACGATGAGGTCGCCCGCCTGCACCTTGTTCTCCAGCAGCGGATTGTCGATGTTGTCGATGCTGAGCCCGTGCTTGATGACGCCGTCCTTGGGCGGCATGAGCTTCACGCCGAGCTTCTCCTTCGCCGGGAGCTCGATCACCACCACGTACGGCTTGCTGTCGCCGTTCGACGCCGCATGGTCGCCGCGGTCCGAGCCGCACGCGCGGCACGTGTCGGCGCCGTCGTCCTCGTTCGGGAACTTGCACGCCTCGCAGACCCACGAGGACATGGCAACCTCCTCTATCTCTTAGTGTTCTTCTCCTCTCTCGCTCCGTGCGGAGCGCTCGGGTTGGTTCTATGAACAGCGACGCGCGCCACTGCCGCCGCCGCTGCTGGCGCCGTCGTCGTCCTCCTCCTCGCGCGCTTCGGCACCTGCAGGTTCGCGGGGGAATGCGGCACTTGTCAGCGCTACCGCAGTCGCTACACACGCATACGCAGGCGCGTGACAAACGCACCTGCCTGGCTGGAGCCTCGCTCGTCCTCGCGGACCCGCTCGACGCGCACACGCACGCACGCACTCGCTCTCTTCCGCTCGACCAGCGGCGTTCTCGCTTTGAGTTTGAGAGAGAGCGAGGGGGGACGAGTCCATCGTTGGGTTGAGATTCAATTCACATTTGAATTGATGAAAGAATGTGGACCACATATAATTCGTGTTTATTACAAAGTGGAGACTCATTTAGAAGATGGAAATTACATTTGGGAGCTATTTCCTAAAATTGCCCTGGATACCTCGCAATAAGAGTTGGCCGAAATCGTTCTGAGGCCATAAGTCAACTTTGCTAATACAGCCCCGTAAGATATGAAAACATATAAATACATCGACCTGTGCATTGCCATCAGGACCATTGCAGTCCTATGTCACCAATCGTTTCGCTGTAGAGTTATTCAAATATTCCATGAAGTTAAAAATGTTCAAATGGATAATTAGACAACATTACAGAATATCTGAAATTTGATCTATAATCCATAAATCTCGTATATTCCAATAAATGTCAGAAATGTGGACACAAAAAGGCCGAAATCGTACGATTGTTGAATACAATAGAAGGATTTTCGCCGCATCGCGAAATATGAGTTATAAAGGCGTGACACACTCAATCTCTGCGAGAGTGTGCCGTCATTTTGTGCAACCAGTACCGTCGTGACTGTAACACACAGGACTACCCGGTGATACCTTATTTGTAGCGAACAACGCAGTACTTTCGATTTAAGTTTTCACAACCGTGCATTTTACTCAAAATTCGCCCTGATTGACTCGGAGACAGTGTGAATATTCGGAATTGAACACTTAATAACAGTAGGCGACGCACCAAGAGATCCCACGATAATGTGCTGACGGGAAGAGTAGCGCGATTGGCGCGCATGTGCTTGTTTAAGCTTGTGCGCGGCCCTCATTCATTTCCAAGCTTGATTATTCTAGACAGTGAACAAATCTGGTGAGCAATCGAGTCAATAAAACGGACGACGCCTCATTATAGAGTAGTCAGTAACATAGTTTTTGGATTATTTTCTGATCTTAGACGATTATTATAAGAAAAGCTGTGCAGATGCACCAACAGTGTAACGGGGTTACACGCGCTGGTTATTATATATAACCCAGCGCTGCCGGATTACTATCCGCGCAATATATTTAGAGCCAGTAACTATTGCGGCCTATCCGATTGGCTACTATTAGCACAATAAAGACCAATAAGATCAGTAGGGCTCTCAGAGCTACTCAATTTAGGCATCTTAGATTTAGTATAGTATACAAATCTACAAGCTCACACCAACGGGTGGAGCCGCACTAAGCTACGAAATAACACTTTGGTTTTTGGAGCAGAAGTGCCCAACGT
>JAASFS010000805.1:0-11912 GCA_023333865.1 Globisporangium perplexum | reverse complement strand
GCGGGTATATGGGCTACGGCTACGGCGCCGGCGCTCCTGGCGGCGAAGGCGGTCGCGACCCCGCGGCAGGCGGCGCCGGTGGCGAGGAAGCTTACGGCGACGACGGCAGCGGTGGGGCTGGCGGCGCTCAAGGTGCTCAAGGGGGCTACGGCGGCGGCTACGGCGGCGGGTACCGTCAGGGCGGCAGCGGCAGCGGCAGCGGTGGCGGCGGCGGCGGCCAGTCTGGCGGTCGCTCGGAGAGATATCGTCCGTACTAAGCGGTGCGCGCGAGAGGAAGAGGGGGAGCTCCGGAGACGCTTGGCGGCGACCAAGAGCGCTGCCGCTGACGCCCGAGGCGCGCAGACACCGACACGAAGATCCGCGATCCGCGTCCTCTTCCCCCTCGCTCGAGCCGCCCACCCGCTGCCTCCACCCACGCGCACGCGTGCGCTGATCTCTCTTCTCTCTCTTCATCAATACATGGCAGCCTCCCCCTTGGACCACCGCGACGCGCCTCACGTCGCCTCCGGTGCCTTCGCTTCTGCCAACAGGAAACGTGTGGCTACTGGCGGCGGCTGCCGCGCGCTGCGATCCACGTCAGCAGCGCGCGCTCGTGGCTCTGGAGACTCTGCACCGCTAGCGTCTGCAGCAGCTCCTGGTGCTCGCGGAGTCGGGGCGACGCGGCGGCGTCGTGACCTCGGAAGTGCGCGCTCAGCGCCAGCGCCAGCTCCGCCGCGTCCTGCACGGAGTGGATCGCCGGCGATGGTGTCGCGACGCCCGCAGACACGGTGCGCGCTTGTGCGTTCGTGATCTGCGCCACGATGTCGCGGAAGTTGTGCATGTTGGGGCCGACGAAGACGCGGCACCTTCGAGCGGGATCGTGAGCTTGGGAGACGCTGAGGGCCATCGGATGAGCGGACGTACCCTGCTCGTAGAGGCTCGATCGGGTTGTGACCGCCGCGCGGAGCGAACGTCCCTGGCGCCGCCCGACAAGCACCCGCGTCAGCACCAGCGCGTCATCGCCACCAACAAGAACGCCTCTCGGTACCTCCGACGAACACGGTCGAGATGGCGGCGAAGAAGAGCTCCGTCTCGCCCTGTGGGAGGGAGCATGAGCACCGTCAAGACGATGCTCAACGAGCCGCATCCAGACCAGCAGGCAGAGCGCTCTTGAGATGCGCGCGCACCATCGAGTCGGCGACGTAGATGGACGTCGACGCAGAGGGGAGCGGATTGCTGGATCGCAGCGCGATCTCCAGCTCGGGGTGCTGGCAGCAGCATCGCGGGGCAGACGCGCAGACGTCAGTTCATCTGCTTGCTGCTCGCTTCTTGTTGGCGCCACGCACCCGAGCGCGAAGTTCGTCGACGATTGCAACGGATCGCTCCGGGTGGCGGGGAACGATGACTGTCAGCACCGGCGCGCGCAGGTGCGTCGCGAGCCACACGTGCGTCTCCGCGACCAGCAGCTCCTCGCCTTCGTGCGTGCTCACTGCGAGCCACGCGTGTCTGGCGCCGATCGCCTGCTGGAGTTGCGCGACGCGAGGCTCGTCGAGGCGCTTGGTCTCCAGCGACGCTGGGATCGCAGCAGGCGAGCACCGTTCCCGAGCCAAGGAGGGCGTGAGCTACTCGACCCAGCGCCTGGAGCGGAGAGCACGAGACGCACCGAACTTGAGGTTCGTGAGGACGTTCGCCGTTGACGCGCCAAGCGCCTCGAAGCGCCGAGCATTCTGCGCATCCCACCCGAGCACCGGCACGCACCGCAGTCACGAGAGTGTTAGTCGCACGCGGCAGCACAGTGGGGAGAGAGATCGACAGTCGCGAGTGCGAACCTGCTCGTCCTGGCACAGCACCACCGAGAACGACGGCATGAAGCTGCGCGCGAGCTGGCGCAGCACCGGGAGCTGCCAGCGCCGGAACGACCGCTCCGACATCCTCCCGTTCACGACGCCGATCGGGATCTGTAGGTGCGCATGACGGCGGGGAACAGACGGCGGCCGACAGCCGACGCCGTCAGACCTACGGCCGCGTGCAACCGACTTGAAGAGCGCCGAGCGCGCACCTCGCGCCTCGCGGCTTCGAGGATCAGGTTCGGCCAGAGCTCCGACTCGATCCAGAGCCCAGCGCTGAGCGAAGACACCAGCGCAAGTCCATATCTCCAGTCAGCCGAGCGCACGCCCACCACTCTGCGCGCACGCGACTCGCAACCACGCACTCGGGTCTCCACGCGTCGAGGAAGCGCGCGACCCACTCCGGGTGGTCCATCGGCGCGAACACGCACACTGCGTCGCGGGTGCCATCCTGTGTCTCCATGAGCAGCCGACCGGTCAGCGTCCGCGCGCAGCTACGACCCGCAGCTAACACAGAACGACGGCGCACGCACCGTTGCGAGCCGCTTGCGCAGGAGCTCGCGCGCCGCCGGTGTCGACGTCGAGAGCACGACGCGCGCACGCTTGCCGCCCCTCCCGCCTCGACGGTGCAGCGACGGCGGTGCTGACAGTGGCGCGAACAGCGCGACGAGCGGCAGCGCCGAGAGGCACTCGCCCACGGACGCACCGTGGATCCAGAGCGTGAAGCAATCCTCTTCGTGCGCTCCGGACGGCGGCGGAGGAGGAGGACCGCTCCAGCCGAAGCGCTCGGCGGTGGCAGTAGCCGCCACGCCATGCAGCGCGTCTTTGCGGCGCACGTACCACGTCACGAGTGGCGCGGCGGCGCGCCACACGCCGCGGTACACGCGCAGCACGAGCGGCTGCTGCAGTCTTGGCATGTCGTGCACGAAGCAGTTTCTATATGTCTTTATCTTTTTTAGAAACTGCTTGTTACGATAGATATAGAAATTCGTATGAGATCTTCTTCGCTTCGCGATCATAAACGCGAAGCAGGCTCGGAAGCGCACGAGGAGGACCCGCCGCCGTTCCCTCCCTCTCTCTCTCTCTCTTCCTCTCTCTACCTGCCTGCCTGCCTGCCCGCCGCCATGACGATGTCGGCCGAGCAGATGTTCAAAGTCAACCACCAGGCGGTGGTGCGCGACTACTTCGTGGAGCCGCGTATCGGTGCGTGCAGCTCGCACTCTCGCCCAGCGCTCGTGGGCTGCGAGCGGAGGGGTCGCCGGGAACTGACGCCCTGTGCGCGCAGACTACCGCACGATCACGGGCGTGAACGGCCCGCTGGTGATCCTCGACAATGTCAAGGCGCGTGCGCTGCCTCCCACGTGTCGCCGCCTCCCGCGTGGCGCCGCGTCCGCTGCTAACGTCCGTCTGTGTCTGCAGCTGCCCAAGTTCGCGGAGATCGTGAACCTGACGCTCGCGAACGGCGAGAAGCGGCAGGGTAAAGTGCTTGAGGTGCAGGGCAGCAAGGCCGTGGTGCAGGTGTTCGAGGGCACGGACGGCATCGACAACCGCCACACGCACTGCGAGTTCACGGGCGGCGTGCTCAAGATGGCGATCTCGGAGGAGATGCTCGGCCGCACGTTCAACGGCTCGGGTAAGGCCATCGACGGCGCGCCGGCGGTCGTGGCCGAGGACTACTTGGACATCGAGGGCCAGCCGATCAACCCGTCGTGCCGCGACTACCCGAAGGAGATGATCCAGACGGGCATCTCGGCCATCGACGTCATGAACTCGATCGCGCGCGGCCAGAAGATCCCGCTCTTCTCGGCTGCCGGCCTGCCGCACAACGAAGTGCGTTGTCATCACCGTCGTCTGTCGATCGGCGCCGCACTCACGCTCGCTCACTTGCCTGTCTACCGTGTCGTGCGTGGCTCAGATCGCAGCGCAGATCGTGCGCCAGGCGGGGCTCGTCAAGCGCAAGGACGTCATGGACTCGCACGAGGACAACTTCGCGATCGTGTTCGGCGCCATGGGTGTCAACATGGAGACGGCGCGGTTCTTCCGCAACGACTTCGAGGAGAGCGGCTCGATGCAGAAGACGGCGCTCTTCATGAACCTCGCGAACGACCCGACGATCGAGCGCATCATCACGCCGCGGCTCGCGCTCACGACCGCCGAGTACCTCGCGTACGAGCGCGACATGCACGTGCTCGTGATCCTCACGGACATGAGCTCGTACGCCGACGCGCTGCGCGAGGTGTCAGCTGCGCGCGAAGAAGTGCCCGGCCGCCGCGGCTACCCGGGGTACATGTACACGGACCTGTCGACGATCTACGAGCGCGCGGGACGCGTCACGGGCCGTAACGGCTCGATCACGCAGCTCCCGATCCTCACCATGCCGAACGACGACATCACGCACCCGATCCCGGACCTCACGGGCTACATCACCGAGGGCCAGGTACGCTGGAGCGCGCGACAGGAGTGTACGCGCGACGGGAGTGGGGATGCTGACCCAGCTCGCTCGCTTCCTGCAGATCTACGTCGACCGCCAGCTGTACAACCGTCAGATCTTCCCGCCGATCAACGTGCTGCCGTCGCTCTCGCGGCTGATGAAGAGCGCCATCGGCGAGGGCATGACCCGCGACGACCACAGCGCCGTGTCGAACCAGCTGGTGCGACGCGCTCTTGACGAGCGGAGGAGACGGTGGGTGGCGGCTGACGGTGGCTGTTGTTGTGCTCTTGTGCGCTTGTTGCTCGGCGCAGTACGCGAGTTACGCGACGGGCAAGGACGTGCAGGCGATGAAGGCGGTCGTGGGCGAGGAGGCGCTGTCGCTGGAAGACCACCTGTACCTCAAGTTCACGGAAAAGTTCGAGGGCAAGTTCATCGCGCAGGGTCCGTACCAGTCGCGCGACATCTTCGAGAGCCTCGACCTCGCCTGGTCGCTCTTCCGCTCGTTCCCGAAGGAGCTCCTGAAGAAGATCCCGAAGAAGCAGCTCGACCTGTACTACGCGCGCCGGACCCAGGCGCGCGCAGACGGCGAGGACGTCTAAGGCGAGGCGCGTCAGGTCGCGTCGGGTCGGGTCGCGTCGGGTCCAGTCGGGACCCTCGAGTGTTGCATTCTGTTGTTCGCCCTCCGCGCGTCGACGGCGAGCAAGTTGCGGCGGCGGTGACGGCGTCGACGGGTCTGGCGAGTCTGGCGGTCGTCGTCGTCGCGGCCGCGCTCTTGTAGATCGGATGCTAATCTCACGCGCTGCGTGTGCATTGCCATCGCGCGTTGCTCTCGTCATCTCCGCCGTGCTCCCGTGTCTCTGGCGCCAGCAAGGCGATGGGCTCCGCGGCGCTCTCTCGAAGTGCGAACATTGCGTTCGCATGGGCGTCGGAGTCGAACTGAACTGGACTCGAGCAGACTGAGGCCGAGGCCGTCTCGCAGCCTCTGGACTACGCTTTGCCGCTCTTGGACTCGCCGTTCCTCCGCTTGCGCCGCGTGCCCCACTCCGGCGCCGTGTGCTGCTTCAGGACGCGGCACGTGTGCAGACTGAGGTGGAGCTTCTGGCACTCGGCGCACACGCGGCCGAACGACTTGCGCTGCGCGGCGGCTGCGCAGCGAGAGCACGACAGGCATCTCGGTCAGCTCAAGTCCGCTCGCTCCCTGTCTCCCTGTCTCCATGCTGCTTGCACTGCGCAGTGGACGCACCTGCTGCCGCGGAGAACGCCCACGTAGGAGGGATCGCCTGTCGTGACCTCGGCTGGAGCAGAGGACCCCACGCCATGCCCATCGCTGCCAAGGTCGCCAGGTCCAGTTGCGCTGGCGGCAGGAGCACCCCAAGCGGCGGCACCTGCCGCTGCAGCATCTCTGGCGCCAGGAGGTTCATCAGACCCACGGCGTTGAGCTGCGCATGCACCCCGGTCATACCAGGTGCTGCTGGCGCGGGCGGCTCTGCAGCGAGCGCGGCCACGACGGCAGGAGTGGAGCCAACGACCTGCCGGGTCGCCGCGAGACCTGGTGACGAATCGAGCGCGTCGTTGTCGTCTGCGTCCTCGTCGCCACCATCCTCGTCGTCGTCTTCCTCGTCCTTCTCTTCCTCGCCCTCGGCGTCCTCGTCCTCTCCGTTCTCCGCTTGCTGCTGCAACGCGCTGTCGCGCGCGTCCACCGCGATCGCGGCGATCTTCTCGGCCGTCGCGTTCATGATCGCGCTCACGCTCTCCTCCTCGCGCACGAGGTGGCGCGACTTCATCCAGAGTTTGTTCGAGCGCTTGAGCGTTCGGAAGTGCTCGTCCGCCTCGAGCGTCTTGAGCAGCGCGCTCGACTCGCTCTCGTCCTGCGAGTCTGCGGCGGGCGGCGGCGCGTGCATCTTCTCCAGCGCCTTGCTGAACAGTTCGAACATCGCTTCGGGTGTGAGTGGCGCTTGCGGTGCTGGTGGCTGCACAGGAAGGTGGTGTGTATGTGTGTGTGTTAAGAGAGAGAGAGAGAGAGAGAGAGAGAGAGAGCAGATCAGCGCACTGGGCGGCTTCGGCGTCAGTGCTTCGCACCTCTGTGCTCTCAGCCGCTTTGTTGCTCTTCCGGCGGCTCTTGCTGCTGCTGCTGCTGCTGCTGCTCCTGCTGGTGAGAGAGATGATGCTGGGAGCCGGCGGCTGGCTGCCGTGGACGCCGAACATCGAGTCGACGTAGTTGGCCATCTCCATGAGGTTCCGGTGCAGGATGCGCTGGTAGCTGTCGTTCCGCCGCAAGCGCGCGTCAGTCAACGCCGATAGCAAGAGCCGCCGCCTCGCGCGGTGTCGCCACTCACGCCAGCGAGCCGTCGATGTCGCTGTTCGCGTGGCAGTCTGCGATCGCCAGGACCATGTCCTCGTTCACGCTCAGCATCTGCAGCAGCGAGAGCAGCAGCACACTCGTTCAGAGAGCGAGGAGGAGCTGCAGACTGCAGACTGCAGACTGCAGATTACAGTTGCCGGCAGAGCGCAACAGCAGCACGCACCTCCGTGAAGACGTCGGCGATGGACGACGGGTCGCTCTCCTCGTCCTCAGACTCGGACTCGTCCGGCGACGCGCGCGGCTCCCAGAACGAGCGGCCAGCCGGTGCGCTGCTGCTGTCGTCCGGCGCGTCCGATGCCATCCGGTGTGTCGACGACGAGCGCGCGGACACAGGCACAGGGAAGCAGAGAGGAAGCAGGAGGCTTCAAGGCTTGGATGACCGCGCTCTCTCTTTGAGAACCAAACCCTTTTTCGCTATACGCGCGTCATTTTTTATTCACACGTCATCAACACAAGGCGATAGTGAAAAAAACAGGTTGGTCGCGAAAGGGGTTATCAGTGTCGTTTTGCGAGATATCCAGCTTCTGTGGAGCTATTTCGCGAGATTTTTCCTCATTCTGGTGCGAAGCCGTGTCTAGTATCGCTATTGCTTGGACGGATGTGAAATTTAGCATAGATTTCAGTCTACATTCGTAGTGTGAATAGTCCTACTCTTGCCGCCAAGTTCAAGCCCGGGTTGCAAGAATCTCTTGCGTGTCAGCGCTTGACACGCATGCCAAAGCTGCTGCTTGCGTTGCAGTTGCAGCGCTGTTGCTGCCTCCTGCCTCCTCCTCGGATCCTCAAGAGCTCATTTCCGAACCGAGCGCCACGCGGTCACGTCGGTCGCTCCCCCGCCGTTCCGCTTCTTCTTCGCCACAAGAGCCCGACGATGTGGTCGCGCGCCGCCCGCCACCCTCCGCGCGTCGTCACCGCCGCCACCGCCGCCTCGCGCTCCGCTGTCGGCGCCGTTCGCGCCAAACACCAGCCGCGCAGCTACTTGGAGCAGTACCAGCGGAGTCTGCAGAGTCCGCAGGACTTCTGGGGCGAGGCGGCCGAGCGAGTCGAGTGGTTCAAGCGCTGCGACCGCGTGCTGGACGAGTGCGTTGCATATGTTGGCTCTGCAAGCGCGTAGTGCTGTGTGAGGGTCGGTGACCAACGGCTGGTGACGTTTGTCCCTACTGTGTGTGTGTGTTCGTGTGCATACGGCGATGCAGATCCCACAAGCCGATGGCGCGCTGGTTCGTCGGCGGCGAGATGAACACGTGCTACAACGCGCTCGACGTGCATGTGAACAACGGTCGCGGCGACGCCGTCGCGATCCGCTACGACAGTCCGCTTACGGACACGAAAAGGAGCATCACGTACAAGGAGCTCCACCAGCAAGGTGCGTTCACCGACCGACGCGCTTCCTCCGCTTGGTGCCCGAAGGGGAGCGTGCGTGTCTGACAATGCGCGGACCTGTGCGTGTGCATGCGCCGCGACAGTGTCGGCATTCGCGCACGGCCTGAGCAAGCTCGGGCTCCGGAAGGGCGACCGCGTGATCATCTACATGCCGGCGATCTTGGAGTCCACGGTCGCGATGCTGGCGTGCGCGCGACTCGGCGCCGTGCACTCGGTCGTCTTCGGTGGGTTCGCGGCGCAGGAGCTCGCGGCGCGCATCGACGACGCGAAGCCAAAGGTGCGAGCGCTCTCGAGGGCGTGCGTAGCTGCTACTTCCGACGCGGTCGACGTACTGACAAAGTGCGCGTTGCTGCGTTGTCTGCACACGCACGTAGCTCATCATCGCTGCGAGCTGCGGCGTGGAGCCCAAGGGCGTGATCGACTACGAACCGATGCTGAACGGCGCCGTGGAGCGCGCGCAGTGGAAGCCCGAGACGAGCGTGGTCTTCGAGCGCGAGATGAGCAAGTTCGCGTTCAAGAAGGGGCTGCACACCAACTGGCACGACGTCATGGCGAGCGGCTCGTCCATCGACGCGCAGCCCGTGCTCGCGACCGACCCGCTCTACGTCTTGTACACGTCAGGCACGACTGGCAAGGTACTGCCCCGCGCTGCTGGGCGGACTGCGCGCTCTGTCGCCTTACGCTGACGCGTCCGCGCTCCTCTCGCCGTGTGCTGCTCGCTGCCGATCTCAGCCGAAGGGCGTCGTGCGCGACAACGGTGGCCACGCCGTCGCGCTCAAGTGGAGCATGTCCAACATCATGAACACGCACCAGGGCGAGACGTTCTGGGCGGCGTCCGACATCGGCTGGGTGGTTGGCCACTCGTACATCGTCTACGGGCCGCTCATGCAGGGTTGCACGGTGCGCACCGTGCTGCGCTAGCGTGTGGGTTAGTGCCACTGTCACTCACTGCTGCGTCACACGCGCTCGGCAGTCCATCTTGTACGAAGGCAAGCCGGTGGGCACGCCCGACGCCGGCGCGTATTGGCGCATCCTGAGCGAGTACGGCGTGAAGACGATGTTCACGGCGCCGACGGCGCTGCGCGCGATCCGCAAGGAAGACCCGGACGCGACGTTCCTCAAGGACAAGAAGGCCGACGTGCACAAGACGTTCGAGTGCGTGCGCTTTGCGCCCCTGCTGAGATGCATGTCGCTCCTTGCTGACGGCCGCTGTCCACGCCCAGAGCCATGTTCGTCGCGGGCGAGCGCGGCGACCCGAAGACGCTCAAGTTCTTCGCCGACCAGCTCGAGGTGCCGATCATCGACCACTGGTGGCAGACCGAGTCCGGCTGGCCCATGAGCTCGCAGGTGCTCGGCATGACGCAGGACCACGCGTCGGGTGAGTTCCCCGGCATCAAGTTCGGCTCCGTGTCGCGGCCCGTGCCGGGCTACAACATCCAGCTCCTCACAGCCGACAACGCCGAGGAGGACGAGCACCACAACTTCCACCATGAAGCCGACAACACGGACCAGGAGCTCGTGCTCAAGCTCCCACTGCCGCCCGGCACGCTCACCACGCTCTACAACAACGACGCCGAGTTCCACGCCAAGTACCTCCGCAAGTTCCCGGGCTACTATCACACGGGCGACACCGGCCACATCGACGAGGATGGCTACGTTTACGTGCGTCCGCTGCCGATCTGCTCTGGCGGCGGCAGTCGACGCCACTGACTCCGCTTGCTTCCTTCCTCCCCTTGCAGGTCATGTCGAGAACTGACGACGTGATCAACGTCGCCGGCCACCGCCTGTGCACCGGCGCGATCGAGGAGGTGATTCAGTCGCTCCCGGAGGTGGTCGAGTGCGCCGTGTTCGGAGCTGCCGACGCGCTCAAGGGCCACGTGCCGGTGGCGCTACTGGTGCTGAAGAACGATAACGCTCGCTCGGAGGACGAGGTGCGT
The DNA here is from genome assembly GCA_023333865.1 of Globisporangium perplexum. Taxonomy (NCBI): domain Eukaryota; phylum Oomycota; class Peronosporomycetes; order Pythiales; family Pythiaceae; genus Globisporangium; species Globisporangium perplexum. Next base: position 1,976 of record JAASFS010000805.1, on the reverse strand, counting down.
CGCGCGACTGAGAGAACCCGCGTCCTGGAGGTCGCTCGCGTACTCACCACCGCTCCCCGTCGCTCTCCCGCTGCAGATCAAAGAGCAAGTGATCGCGGACGTGCGTAGCGAGATCGGGAGCTTCGTGTGCCTGAAGAGCGTCGCCGTGGTGCCCGCGCTCCCCAAGACGCGGTCGGGCAAGGTCATGCGCGCGACGATCCAGGCGATCGCCGAGTCGCGCAAGTACCGCGTGCCGGCGACGATCGAGAACGAGGCGGCGCTGGCGGACGTGCGCGCGGCGCTGCAGGCGGTCGGGTACGCGGAGACGGACCTATTGTTCAAGTAATAGATGTCGTAGCGTGTGGCGCACGGCGCCAGCGGGCCCGCTCGCGCGCACTGCTCACTCGAAGTCGCTGTCGGAGATGTCCTCGAAGCTCCACTGCGCGCCGTCGTCGCTGCAGCCGTCGTCGCGTGCCAGCTCTCCCAGGAACGAGTCCTCTGCTCCACCAAACCACGTTGTCAGCACGTCAGCAGCCGCGTGACCACCGCAGCCACAGCCGCTTCGCTACGTTACCACTGCAGGTTTCCCAGTCGAGCATGTCCCGCTCGATCGCCTCGGTGCGCCAGCTCGAGCTCTGAGGCGCAGCCGAGCGGCTCGTGGTTCGCACCGCTGGCGTCTTCGTCCGACTCCCCGCGCTCGCCTTCTTCCTCTTCTTCTTCTTGTGATGCCTGCTGCTGCAGTTGCTGCTGCTCTCCGTAGGCGATGTCCCGACGCCACCAGCGGTGCTACTCGCCAAGTCCCATGCGTGTCGCCGAGACGAGTCGCTCTGTCGGCGGCAGCTCGACGATACCCGCGGCGGCGGCTGGGATGTCGAATCCAGCAGCGCGCGGCGCTCCGCCAGCTCACTGATCTGCGAGAGAACATCCAGCTGCGTCGACGGCGAGAGCACGAGCGCCGGGAGCAGAGCGCTCGTCGGAGCTGCCCGAGTCGCTGTAGGTGCTGCTGATAGTGGCGACCCCCAGTTCGTTGATGCAGGTGATCCGCAGACGTCTGGAGAGGAACTATCAGCGTCGTCTCCGCAGTTGAGGTCCGGCGGCTGGTTTCCCAGGTCGTCGGACGCGCTACACGGACGCTTGCACAGCGGCGCGCGCCACTCGGTCGGCGGCGACGTCATCTCGCTCTCTGGGATCGGCGAGCTGGAGGTGAGGAAAGCGCTCAGTGTCGACACCGGCACACCGCTCGCCCATGCGAAGATGCCAGTGTCTCCACCGCATTTGGGAGCTAGCGACTGACTCCGCGTACCGCCCGCCGTCACCGCCGCGCTGCTCGGGTCCTTGCGCAGCGGCGCGCGCCACTCGCTCGTCGGTGATGCCGATGTCGGGGTCATGTCGCTTCCCGCTAAAGTTCGCTTTCAGAAGTTGAAGTGGATCGGAAACCGCACTTAGTAGGATGATTCGCACCTTGTCGGAGATTTGCGCTACGGATCCAACTGTGCGTCGTCATAATCATCATCCACGACACCGAGCGAAGCGACAAGCTCCAGCTCGCGCGCCTCTCATCCTGCTCCTGCGCTGCCAGCGACTCCCACTTACTGACCTGCGCAGCACCGGAGAGGCGCCTACGAACCCGTGAACACCATGCGGCAGCGCGTGCGCGCGGCGTCGGCGAACGCATCGCTGCACTTCCGCAAGCCGCAGGCGGACGAGCTGACGTTCTGGTGCGTAAATGAGCTCTTGTGGATGTTGGATGGAGCGCGTCATCCTCCTGTCCTCACGGTGGTTCTTGCCGCGGACGGCCGCAGGCTCTGCGAGGGACTCAAGAAGCGCAGCGTGCGCGGCAAGAAGACCGCGTCGCTCGAGGCGGCGCTGCATGAGTGGGATATGCCGCCGGCGATCCTCGACGAGAGCTCGGACGTGCACTTTCTCAACGAAGCCACGGGCGTCGGTGCGCTCGTGTGTGTGTGTGTGTGTGTGTGTGTGTGTGTGTGTGTGTGTGT
>JAASFS010000804.1:0-11914 GCA_023333865.1 Globisporangium perplexum | reverse complement strand
GAGAGAGAGAGAGAGAGAGAAGCAGCACACTCGCTCCACGGTCAGCTCCATCGATGCTCCGACACTCGGACCGAGAGACGCTCGAGACGCTCGGATGCTCACCGCGATAGCTGGTCGACGCGTCTTGTGGAGTCTCCCACGAGCTTGCTGTGCACCAGGAACTGCCTGCGACCACCACCACGACGCACACTTGGTCAGGAGCAGCTTCGCGCTCACCCGTACTTGGCGCAGGTGACCGAGCGACCAACCGACCGCTCTCGCTTCCGATACGCGTGCAGCTGCTCCTCGAGCTCCTGCTTCTCGTTGACGACCGCCTGGTACTTCTTCTTGAGGTCGTGGACAGACCCAGAGCCACTGCAGCCGTCGCTCTCAGTCATCTGCACCAACCCACCGAGTGTGTACAACATGCACACGACGCCGCCCGCAAGCGTGAGATCGAGATGAACGGCACCAGCAGCCAATGCACGAACCTTCAGCTCCAGCGCGACGTTGCGACCGCGCAGTTGCTGCACCTCCTTCAGCAACGCCTGGAGCTCCTGATCGTACTGCTCGAACACCTTGGGCAGCGCCGACTGCTTCTCCAGCGCACGGACTTTGCTGCGCAACGTCACGTTCAGCAGCTTCATGTTCTCGATCTGCACTTCGAAGCCCGCGCGCAGCTCGTCGAGGTCGTGGGCTGCCTCGGCGGCTTTCGCCTCGGCGACTTCGCGGAGCTGCTGCTGTTCCTGCACGATCGTGAGCAGCGCGTCGTAGTTCTTGCGGAGCAGCGCGGCTTCGGTCGCCTGGATCTTGACCACTGTAGTCGGATCTAACCCCTCGAGGTTCGCAGGCGCCATCGCTTTCAGCGGCACGTCTGCTCTTTCAAGCACCTCATAGAGCTGCTCCTGTCGGTGTCGTTGTCGATGCAGCGATCGAGGCGGCGTGGGCGTATTCAGGTACGTGGTCGCGCTCGTTGGTGTTCGAGAGTGCGGCTCAGACTCGTCGGAGAGCAGTAAGGAGCTCGGCGAGGACGACTCGGGGGACAGATTGTGTGGCGAGCCGTCTGCATGCGCCTCGACGCGCCTTGAAAGCGAGTTGCTCGAGTGCACGAACGGATGGACAGGGGAGGCGACTTGCGCTGGATGCGGTGGTCGTGTGAAGCCGGATGCCGCTTGATGGATCGAGTTGCTCGACAGAGAGCGGATGCGTTGCTCTTGCTGAGACTGAGCCAGCGATGGGACCGGAGCAAGCGGCCAACTGCTCTCGTCATCGGCTTGGAACTGCACACGCGAGCGCTCTCGCTGCAACTCAAACGAGCGATCAGCGAGGTGGCTGAGGGTATGAGCGCCACCACTTGTATGGCCGACGACATCGTCCTCATCGTCAGTGATCGGCAGCGGCTCGGAGCTCGACCGACAGAGCTTGCTCCTCTTCTCGGACCTCATGACGTCGCGGATCCTGTCGAACAGATCAGCGTTCGTGCGAACCGGCATGACTCTAGACGCTGACGCTCCTTGCGCGTGAGCCGCTCCTGGAAGCGACCGAGTCTCGGGTTCTGCGGATCTGGACAGCACGTCATACTTGCCGCTACCACCGACGCCTCCAACTCTGCAGTCGAGATCGAGGATCGTTGACTCTGTCGCTTGTGCGGAGTACGGCTTCGCGCCGTGCTCTCGCGACTGGAGCAACTGAGTCGAGAGCGGGACAATCGTGTCGATCTTGCCTCCGAGTATGTCACGTTTCCTCTGCGAGAATGACTCGAGCCACTCGAGCGTCTCCGATTCCATCGGCACGGCACTGAACGAGTCGCGGCGAGCGCTCAACACCTCCGAGTGCTGGTGCCGGATCGGCTCGCTGTCCAAGAACGAAGTCGATAACAGTATCGACGACTCCGTCGCTAAGATCGACGACAAATCCGGCGCAGTGAACGGCAGCGGTGTCGGCATCGAGAACGACAGCGGCGACGAGGATGCGATCGAGCCGAGTGACGTGGACACTGAGGTTTCCGGCGATGCCAGCCGACTTAGCAGGGACTCGCTGACTGCGACTGCCACCATCGCTTTCGCTGCTGCGTCTTGCGACGAGGAGCCTTGGGGGCCACCGTCTGCAGCTTCAGGCTGTCGGTAGAGATCGTCTGGCAGCGACTGGAAGCCGAGCTGCCCGAACTCAACCCCACGCAGCTGCTTGCAGGCACACGCGAAGCCCTTGACGTTCGCGACCGTGTTCAGCAGCTGCACGCTCTCGCGGAGACTTGCGCGTGAGTCGATTACGTTCGCGTGGAGGAACGACTTTGCGTTCGACGTGAGCAGTGGTAGCATGAAGTTCGACAGCGTCATGGTGCGGCTCTTGTACTTGGGCGTGCCTGGAGCAGCAGTAAAGCTGCTGTCTGGTGTCCTCCCAGGCGATGCCATCGAGAGGCGCGGCGACATGGGCGGCTGTCGCAGCTCATGCAGGATCTCGAAGAGCTCTTGCTTCTCCTGTACGGTGACTGGGTCCTTGAAGTCCCTGAGGTCGACCAGGTCCACGAAGTGCATCGTGCTCACTTGGCCGTCGCGGAAGAGCGCGAGGCGCAAGAAGAAATGGGCGTGCTCGACGTTCTGCTTCATCACGATGCGGTTTGTCTTCGCAGTCTGCAGGATCCAGCACGCACTCGCGAACGACTTTGCCTCGAGTGACACGAACGACAGCGGTGCAGAGGAGGCTACCGGCACGGAGCTTGGCTTCGACGACGTTGCCGCTGATGGCGACAGCACAGGTTTGAGCAGATCGATCGCCTGGTTGTTGACGATGACCCAGCTGCTGATGCCCACGCGCCAGCCGAGAGTCTGCGGAGGTCTTGCGGAGGTGGTGGTCCCCGAGACGGAGGCGCCGGTTGGGTCAGCGAAGACCTCGCGCAAGAGTCCGCCGACTTGGCCGTACAGCTCCAGGATCTCCTTCTCACTGCTCGTCTGGAGCATCCGCTGACCACCGTCGACATCACTCGAGGGCGACGATGTGCCAGAGCTCACGCCCGTGCTCTTCCCGAAGAGTAGTCGGTACTTTTGCGTCGGGTGCACGCCCAGCGCGACGATGTTGGTGTTCCAGCCGTCGCACGCGCTGCGGAACGCCGGAAGCGCCACTTCGCGGTAGAAGGCGCTCGCGTACGCCAGCGAGCTCGACGAGAAGAGCGTGTGGAAGTCCCACTCGACGCTGCTCGGCGCAGCGTTCGCACTCGCACCTGAACTGGCGCCAGCACCGCTGAAGCTGCTCGCACTGGTGCTGGAGACTGTCGCCGCGGGTGCGTGCTCGCCTGGCGCTTTGTTGACCACGCGCACACTGCAGCGCTCCGGGACGACCTCGAAGACTGGCGTGGCGCGGTTCGCGGCCGTGACGAAGCAAGAGACGTGCACGTGGCTGAGCGCCACGGCTGGCGAGGGGCTCGCGGGACCTCCTCCAGAACGCGAAGAGCTCATGCGAGGTGACTGTTTCTACAGAGCACGAGAAGTTCTATGAGCGCATGCACGCACGCGCGCGAGCGAAGCACTTGAGAGAGAGCGACGAACCTCTCCGTCCTGGTCTCAAGGAGAGTGCAGCAGCAGCAGCGGGAAGCCGACCGAGGCCGTCGCCGCGAACAGAGAGATCGATAGAGAAACGCTTTGCTAACTTATGAGCTTTACAAGCCGTTTAGAGTACAGTGCTGTTGCCGACGTCGTCGTCGTCGTCGTGCGCTCGATCGAGCGGCGGCTGCTGCTTCGTGGATGGAGACGAGCTAGTCGCGCAGCTCGCAGGTCGCGAGGAGCTCGATCGGGTCGTCGAACGCCGCGGCGTCGAACACATGGGAGGGAGCGTCGAAGTCCAAGTCCTGGAAGTCGATTGCCGTCGACGCGAGCACGCCATCCGCCTCCTCCTCCATCTCCAGGAGGCAGTCATCCGTCGTGTCTGAGCTGCTCGTGCAGCTCGCGCCGTTCCAGCTCATGACCACGCGCTCCACGAGCTCGTCGAAGAGCCCGCTCTTCCACGACGAGTGCTTCGCGTGCAGGAAGTTGAGCACGCGGTACGCCTTCCAGAAGTGCGCGTTGTCGAGCTTGCGCACCAGCGAGCCGTTCACCGTCGCGCGATACACCTTCTGCGCGCGCTGCACGTCCACCTCGACGTCGCGCAGGTCCACACCGTTTTCGTGGAGGAACTGCAGCAGCACCAGCAGCTCGTGCTCCGACGGCCGGTAGTGGCCCGAGTGCGGATAAATAGTCTTGATCATACCCCCGACGATGACCATCATGCCGGCGGTCTGCACGCACTCGCCGCCCACGAAGCTCGTGTGGTGGATGCGCGGGATCTTCTTCGTCTCCTTCTGGCCGCCATACAACACGCCGTCCCGCAGCACGAAGATCCAGCCGTCCTCGCCGCTCTCCACGATCTCCTGCGACGCGTCGTGGAAGATCACGCCGTCGCGCACCGACAGCGCGAACTTCTGGCGCTCCGCGACGGTGTCGCAGTACAGCACCGTCTCCCGCTCCAGCTTCGTCCGCGGCACGCCCTCCACCTCGATCGACTCGTCGTCCAGCCACTCCCAGAAGCTCGGCTTCGCCTCTTGGCGCTTCCACTCCTTGTAGTACGCCCGCAGGTTCGCGCCGTATCTGCGTATCCCATCACATGAGTCAGTCAACCGTGTGCCAACCTCATAGCGCAAGAGTGCAGCCGCACGAGACGACTTACCGGTGCTTCCGATCGCAGACCTCGAGCCAGCTCTTCTTGTCGACCACCGAGATGTTGCCAGCGCTGTAGCCCTTCACGAGCTTCGGCGAGTACTTGCGTGCGAGTTTGACGACCTCGTGCATGTTCTGGTACGTCGCTCGGCGTTGAGACCGCATGGTCTCCGCGGTCATCTCCTTGTCGCCGCGGAACTGGGACGCTTGATGGGCTCGGGCTAGTCGACGCCGCAGAGCTCTTGGATGTCGCGCGCTCGGGTCGCTCTCGCGGGGGGCTTCACTGTGGCGCTTGCTCGGTAGTTTGTGCAAACTACCGACGGGCTTGGCACTCGCTTGGCTCCTCGCGTGCCGCTCGCTCGTCTGCTTCGTCGTGGCGCTTGGCTGGCGTGTCCGCTTGCACGTCGTGCACGGCGCCGGCGCTCCGGGAGGGTGACAAAGGCAGACTTTCGGCACACACAGACGCGTCGGTGCTGAGGATTTCGTGATCTCTATTGAGGTGGTTCAAGCTCACAATACACTGCCTCGCGCAGCGAGCTGCATGCGTGGGTGAGGGTGCAAGCGAGAGCGAGAAGGCAAAGACAACCAAGCGAGCGTCAGAGAGAGCTGGTGCGCGCGAGTACAGCCGACACGCAGACACCCGGAAGCGAGCACTGCTGGCGCGCTCGCCGCCGCCGCGTCGTCACTCTCTCGCGCGCTCTGAACCCATCTGCCTCTCGGCGAGTCGTCGAGTTGGCGGCGCGGATCAACAGAGAGCGACGACGACGACGACAGCGAAGCGACGCGATGCATGCGCGCCAGAAGGGCGGAACAAGGCAGGAGTGGCACGGACCTGTGGCGCTGTGCGGGCTGTGAAGTGCGCGTCGAGTGCGGGAGAGCAAGAGACGCGTGCGGACGAACAGGCTCGTGCTTTGTTCACCCACGCGCTCTCGCCGACGACGTCTGCTGCGCTTGTCTTCTGGGTTCCCACGCGATGTGTGCTTGAGCGAGGAAATTGGGAAATGACCGATCGAGGAATACCGAGAAGGAAAGTGGTGCGCATTCTCTCGATACAAAGGCAGATCTCTCGCGATACAAGAGCATTTTGTCCATTTTCAGCGAATCAGCGCGCGCGGAAGAGCGGTTTAATCGCGAACCCTAACCGGTCCGCAGCATCTGAACCGTCCAGTTGGAGTTGCAGGGTTCGATATTCAGGCTTCAGGCAGAGGCGAAGCTGGGCAAGATGGCAGCAGTATGAGGCGAGTTGCAGCGGGAGCGCCAGGCAGCGAGCGGGCAGGCAGGCGCAAACCGAATGCGCGCTGAGGGAGGACACGCCGTCCGGTAGCACAGCGTCCTGGGCGGGGCATCCGCCGCCGAGCAATGCGAAGCTGCAGCCAGTTTTAGCGCGTGTAGTATACGGTGGTGGCGGCGGCACACATACACCCACACCCACCCACCCACACTCCGAGTCAACTGGTGCGCTGCTGCGGCTGCTGTTGCTCTCCTTCTCGAGCGCGGCGGCTGCGCGAAGGAGATTCGCCCCGTCATCGCGGCGGATTTGAACGCGCGCTGGAGGCGACTAGCAACAGCAGCCGGAGGTGGTCGCAGGCGGGGGGCATGTAGCGTGCTCTGCGATGGCTCGCGCAAACGCACTCAGGGCGATGCACTGCAGCGCTCTTCCATCGCCCTGAGGTAACGAGAGCGGCGCCTCTAGGAGCGGTTGACGGTGGTAGCCCATGGTGCTACCGAGCGACCGACCGAGAGAGCGAGAACAGGGAGGAAGATTCGAACGCGAAGAGCCGGGCGAGCAGCAGCGCGTCATGACTGCTGCCGCAAGGGGGCGGCGCGGGAGGCGTGCTGCCATGCGCACAACGCGTGTGTGGAACGCTCGGTGCTCCGCTGGCAGCGCGCCGCGTCGATCCACGCAGGGCGGCGACGTCGTCGTCGTTGCGGAAGTCGCTCGCACTTTTGCTTCTACGTGGCAGCGGCACCGCGGGCTTGCAGTTCCGAGTGTTTGACAGGCGCATCCCCCTCGATGACGCGCAGATCTGGCCCAATCAGTGGCCCTTCCTCCTCTTCCACCCACCTACCTTGAACGCACTCCGCTCGGTCAATGCGAAGGTGTCCGCACATGCTACGCTCATCGCCGCCGCCGCCGCCATCGCCGCCGCTGCTGAGCACCATGGCAACACCTCTGTGCTGTTCCTCTGTGGAAACACCTAATGATAGTAATGGCAGCAGCCGCAAGCTCAAGACCCGATGCCAACGCCGCGGAGCTTCGAGCAGCCGCAGCTGTGGGAGTGCGGGACCGCCGCGAGCCGCACGCTGCAGGCGGCCGCCGACGCGCGCGCGCTCTTCGCACAGCAGGCGCAGCTGCTCCCAGCGCTGCGACACGAGCTGGTGGCGGATCCGGAGGCGGCCGCGCACCTGCACGACGTCGGCCGGCGTGTGCGGCTGCTGCGCGAGCACGCGGCGCCGGTCGACAAGCGGCAACAGAAGGCACTCGCCCGCCAGGCGCCAAAGCGCGTGATCCCGAGTCGCCTCGCCGATGAGCAAAGCGCTGCCGACGATGCCGACGATGACGGCAATGACGATGGCGACGAAGATCGCGCTGGCAGCGAAGCCCTCGACGGCCGCATCGTGAGTGCTGCGCTGCTCACTACGAGCGACAGCACTCGCCACTCGGTTCTGACAACTGTCGGTGCGCTACGTGGGGAACTGGAAGGCGGCGATGGTGCTGGACCAGGAATGGGACACGCGGACGTGGAACCGAGTCAAGGTCCACGCTGCGGTCGAGACGCTGTACGGCGAGGTGGAGCTCTCGGAGGACGAGCGGCGGCGCGAGCTCGCGACCACGATGCTCGTCCGCTTGCTGGAGACCCACGAAGGTGCGTCATCGGGTGAGACGGGGAGCGCAAGTCGTCAAGCACCACCTGACTGGAGCGCATGCTGCTTGTGACTGCGGCAGCCGCGGTCGACTATGTGGAGACGACGATCCCGGTGCTCATGAACAAGGCGTTCCGGAACCTGTCGAAGCTAACGAACCGCGCCAGGGTCTTCCGCGTTGCGCGTCTCCTCGCTATGCTCGCCGAGTGGTTCGCTCCGATCATGTCGAGCGAGAACGCGGTGCGCGCCGTGCCGAACTGGTTACCTGTTTGAACCGATTCTCTTCCTCTCTCACGCGGGCACTCACCTGCCTACCTGCTCTGCTCTGCTCTGCTCGCGGGTCGCTCAGGCTGGCAAAGCTGCGCGCAGTCTGCTGCGCGAGACGGACATCTGCGCGCGAATCGTCCAACACCACTGGCGCGGCGTGGCCTTCGAGCGCGGGCTGCTGCGGCGAGAGTTCGACGCGGCGGTGTGCGCTCGTCTGCGCGCGATGCACCTGGTGAAGCACCTCGAGCTCCGACACCAGTTCAAGGCGCTCCGAGAAGCGATTGGCGCGGGCGGACTTCCCTCGAGCGCAGTCGAGTCGTACGTCACTGTGCTCTACCACCTGACGCGACACCGCGAGCACGAAGCCGGCAGCGACGGAGGAGCGCGAGGCGGCGGCGCACTCGCCGACCGAAAGAAGATCGTCAGCTCCGGAGCGCTCGTGTACCTCACATCGCTCGTCGCGACGAAGACGCAGAACCGAGAGGTCGGCGAGATGGTGAAGACGATCATGATCGAGATCGCAACGTGCGAGGACGGCGAGTACATTGTCGACGTACTCGCTTGCAACGTGGCGCACCGAGTCGTGTGCGAGGCGCAGCACTGCTTGGTGCAGCAGGTCACTCCAGTGACGAACAACTCGCCGCTCGCGAGCTCCATCAAGGTCATCGCTGTGCTCGCTGCCGTCGTGTCGAAGTCCAAGCATAAGTACGAGAGCGCAGCGCCGTCTCCAGCAAAGCCAACATCTGTAGGAGGAGGCGCAGACCGTGCCGACAGCTCGGAGTGTGCCTACCGACTGAAAGCGCTCAAGGCGAGCACGAAGAAGCACCTGGCGACTCCCTTCGTTGTGCAAGTGCTGTTCACGGTCTTGGCGCACGACGGCACCTCGAACGCCGAGTTGTGCGTCCAGGCGCTGGACACGCTGCGTCTGCTTGCCCGGTCGTTCGGATTTCCCGAGGTCTTAGAGGCGCTGACGCGTAGCGGAGGGCGATGTCTGGAGGACGTGACGCTGCTCTTCGATCACTCGAAGCCCGCAGTCGTGTCAGCTGCTGTCGAGCTCTTCCACGAACTCACTGACCGACCCGACGCTCGCAAAGGGCTGACAACTGCCGGAGCGCCGCAGCTGCTGCTGAGCTGGTGCACCTCGAGTATCGAGAGCTCCAAGACACCGAGCTTGCACATCTTGGGTCTGATCGGAGTCGCTCTGCTGGCGAGACAGACACACGACGCTACGTCGCCCGCGAAGCTGCTGGCGTCGTTGGCGACACTTCCGACACGGCTCGATGAGCTCTACAGCTACTTGCTCGATCTCGTACTGGACGAGCGGAGCGCGGAGAAGTCCGCCGCATACCTGCTGTCTGCGAACGCGCTGCCGAGCTTGTTGCAGCTCCTGCTTCAGGTGAAGCCGAGCTGCATGGACTCGGCGTTCCAGAACGCGCGCCAGCGCAACGTCAGCTGCGTGGTGCTCGGTCGCTTCTCGAAGGTGCCGCGCGTGGCGCAGCTGTGCTTCTCGGAGGACACTGTGAATCACTTGGCGCTCTCGCTGCAGTGCAACCGCCTCGACGAGATTGAGGGTCTCGTGCCCAAGATGTCGGCGCACGAGCGGTACGTCCACGTGCTGGGCTCGAAAGAAGCGTGCAAGGGGCTGAGTCGCCTCAGCCGTTGTCCGAGCACGGGCGTTGACGCGACGCTGCGGCCGTCGCTCACGTCGACAAGCGTCCCTGAACTCCCGCAAGCGCTGATCTGCGACGTCATGTTCCGCCTCCACGCGCTCGAAGATCTCATCGCGAATATCAAGAGCCCGAGCGACGGAGCCGAGTTCATCGACCTCGACCTCGAACTCACGCTCGCCGCAGTGGAACTCGGGGGATACCTGCGTCCGCTGCCGTTCGGAGAAGCGTCTCGAGCCCGGTTCCTCAAGCCGTCGAACTCGTCGGCTCTGCAACGAGAGTATGCGAGCGAGAAGCTGCTCGCTCTCGTCAACCTGGTGGCTCCGGCGATCCTGCAGGTTCTGCGCGAGAAGAGCGCGTGCGTGGAGTTCGTGAGCGCGTGCTGCACGGCTCTGAGTCGTCTCGCGTGCACGAACGCGGCGTGCAGCAAGCTTCTGTCGCAGGGCTGTCTTCAGGTCGCTCTCATCCACCTGCCGGAGGTCCTATCGGTGGTACCGAGCAACAAAGACAGTAGCAACAACAGCCCCAAGCGTCAGAGCTTCGTGCATGACTCGTCCGTAGACGACCATCGCCTCCTGGACGTCCCAGCCTCGTTCTTCACCCTCGTCGGCAAGCTGTGCGCGGTTGCAGAAGGGCGAACTGCAGTGATGCGAGCGCAGGTGCTCCCTCGTTTGCTCAAGCGCCTTCAGCTTCGAAGTGCCAGCTCCAGCGCCGCTGTCGACGAAGACTGCAAGGGCGAGATCGCGGTCGTGATCCAACACCTCGCGATGGTGAACGCGGTGGAAGGCAACACGAGCGAGCTCTTCCTGCACTTTCACGTGCTTGATCTCATGATGCAGCTCGCGCAAGAGCAGGACGTCGCGTCCATCTTGCACGGCAAGGGGAGTCCTCACAAGTGGCGGCTGCTCGACCACGCGCTCGGCGTCATCGCAGCACTCAGCCAAGACGTGCTCGTGTGCGTGCCAAAGGTGGTCGAACTGGGTGTCCTGAAGCTCCTCCTGCCGTTCGTCTTGCGTGAACAACAGAAAAGCGAGGCGCTCTATCGCGCCGAGTCTCTCCAGTACCACGCGGTCAGCATCGTGCGCTCTGTCGCGGCGTATCCGTTCGGCAAGTACCACGCAGTCCTCCACACCATCGAAGACAAGCGCTGCTTGAAGTCCCCGGATGCGTCGGATGGCTGGAAGGCGGCGGCGACTGCATCCGAATCAAGCGGCAACTCCCCCGCTCGCTTGCTCGACAAGATGAAGAAGGTCGCGTACAACTTCGCGCTCGAGCTGGAGAACCGGCCGACATCGTCGCTCGACAAGAAGACAGTCGGGGAGCTCGCTCGTGAGACGCTGACGTTCATCCACGACTGCGCTGAGAGAGTGAGCGGTGCGACGCCGTCACCATCTGACGCAGCTGCGACTTCATCCAGATGCGCTTCGACCCGCTCATCGGCTGATCACGTGCGCCGCAAGCCGGGCGAAAGCGACAGCTTCCCAATCATTGCGTCGTCTCCATTGTCGTCGCAGCAACACCGAGAAGCAGGCGGACTTGGAAGCAGCGCTGGAGACGACCGATCGCTTCCAGCTCAAAGCTCGCCACCGCGTCTTCAGCTCGCTCCTGTACGCTCGACCCCGCTGCTACCCTCTCAGTCCTCTCCGACTCGGACAACGCTGTCGCCTCCGAAGCTCGCTTCGTCGCCAGAGCTGTCGAGCTCGGCGACCACATTCTGCGGAGTGGACCTGATGACGACGAGACCGACAGGGAACAAGCCACAGCCTTCGCCAGAGCGCACTGCTCCCAGACTCGCGCACATCACGAGTCCGAATCAAAGACAGCAACCACAACCAGTCTACACCTTTGCTCGACCCAAGGCGAAGACGAAGAAGAGCGACAGCAGCTGCCTGATGCTTGACCCTCTCTTCCAGTCGAGTCCGTGCGTCTCGGCACTGGAATGCGATGCTTTGGACTCCAAGCGGCATCGGAAGCACAGGAGAGAAGCTCGGAAGAGAAGGTCAGCAAGTGACGACATCGACGACGGCAGCCACACAGACAACACACTCGCTGTTGCTGTCGAAAGTGTCCCGCGAAGCGCTGAGACGTCGTACTCGTACGTGCACGAGGTCGACAGGTTCGGCCACTGCGTCAACGTGCGAGCAAGGCGTGCGATGCAAGGCGCCACGTACGTGCCTTCAGTAGGGCACATATCGATGAACAGCACACGATGAGAGTTGAAGGTCTCTTCTCTATTGCGTGAAAATTCGTCGTACCAGCACAGCGACGTGTAGTAGGCAGACATCTGCAGCAACCCCGGAACGCCTCACGCCTCGTTCGCGCGATCCGCCGTGCCATACTTGAGCTTCCCGGCCGAATCACGACGCAGCAGGCGCTGCGACGCGCCAGCGAGCGGATTCGGACTCTGTCGGTACAGCAGCTTGCCGCGCTTCTTCTTCATCAAGTGCGTCT
>JAASFS010000803.1:0-11916 GCA_023333865.1 Globisporangium perplexum | reverse complement strand
TCTCTCTCTCTCTCTCTCTCTCTCTCTCTCTCTCTCTTGAGCTGCGCGTCCGCATCCCCGGGCTCGAGGTATCGCGCACGGTCGGCCGCTCACCCGTCGAGTGCGTCAAGCGCTACGCGCTGCTGCACCAGCGCTCGAGCGCGGTAGCCGCGCTGCAGCAGGAGTTGCTGCCGGAGCCGATGCCTGCGAGCCCGCGCGACGACGGCGCGCCGTTCTCCGGGCTCAGCAGCAGCGAAGGCGGCAACTCGCCCCGCCAGCAGTCACTCAGCGGCTTCTCGACGCCGCTCGCGTCGCCCAAGCTCAGCTCGCTCGACACGTCGGACGAGTTCGGGCTCGCCGGCATTGGCTCGCCCGGCTCGCCGCCGCCCTTCGCGGTGCGCGCCGCGCGGCAGCACAGCGGCGACGCGGCGGCGGTCTCGAGCCCGTTCAAGTGGGAGGCGCTGCTGAGCGAGAGCGCGTACTCGTCGCCGACGCTCAAGTCGCCGACGCACGCGCGCGGCAGCAGCCGAGCCGCGCACTTGCACGGCGATCGCCACTTCGGCGGCGACGACGAGCCGTCGGGCTTCGCGTCCGGCGGCGTCATGTCCCCCCGCATCATCCACGGGACGCAGGTGCGTGCTCCTCCCGCGTGCTACGAGAAGGAGGTCGCGCGGGTGGGTGCTGACGCGGCGCTCGTCAGGACCACTCGCGGCCGATGCTCGATCCGGACTTCGCGGCAAACATCCTCAGCCACGCGTTCAAGGGCATGCAGGTCACGGCGTCCGGCGCGTCGTCGCCGCGCATGATCCGGACGGCGCCGCCGAGCGCAGGTGCGCGCGCACCCGAGCGGCTCCTCTCACCTCGCGTCACCTCACTCCCCCACTCATCTGCGACTACAGAGTTCGCGTTCCTGCGCGACGACGACGCGAAGCGCGCGCCGCAGATCCTCGACGCATCGGTGCCGGCGTTTCTCGCGTCGCCAAGAGCGGACACGGCGCCGATCCTCGCCAGCGAGCAGCAGCTGCAGGCGCACATGCTCAAGATGTCGGCCATGTCCACCATGTCGTCGTTCCACGGCGACAACCCGTTCTCCGGTGCGATCCTCGCCGTCGACGCGTCCGCGGCGTCCTAGGTGGCTACTGGAGACGCTGACCGAGCGTGACGTGTGCTGCTGCGTATCTGTCGCGCAGGCTCGCTGACGCAGTCCGCGCTCGAAGACGCGTTCCTGGACATGGCGGGCTCTCGCCTGGACGCCTCGAGCGTGCTGCTGGGCAGTCGCTTGGCCGCGAACGCGCCGCGTCTGCGCGCGGAGCAGCCGACCAGCAACGGCGGCGACGCTCCTGCGGCGCCACGCGAGCACCCGGCGGCGCCGTCCTGAGCGCCTCCGCCCGCCTATTTAACGCAGGGAGACGAGGAGCGAGGGGAGCAGAACGAACATCGTGTTTCGCAGCCGGTCGGCCGATCGCCATCGCCTTCGCCTGGGCGTCAGAGAAGAGCGTGGGGGGATCAGTCGGCGCCACCGCTTGCAGGCAGAGCGGGGAAGACGGCGCGCTCGTCCATGGTCCGCGCACCTCCGGTGGCGGCGGCCTCTATACCTTCGAGTCGAGCGCGCGCGAGGCCTCCTGGACCTTGCGGCGCTTGGCGTCCTCGCCCTCCTTGAACTTGGCGTAGCCGTAGAGGATGCCACCCACCATGCCGAACGTCACGTAGATCGCCGTGTCCGACTTGAGCGTCTCGCCAAGCAGCAGCACGCCGATGAACGTGGTCGGGATCTTGTTGAGCCCGCCGACCGTCGCGTACGTGGTCGCCGACGTCGACGAGACGCACCAGAAGGACGCGAGGTTGAGCGCGACACCCGCGACGCCGCTGAGGAAGAGCAGGACCGCGAAGTTGAGGTTCCCGAGCAGCGGGTTGCTCCAGACCGTGAACGCCTCGCCGTTGAGGATCATCGGCGGCGCGAGCAGCGGCAGCGAGATGAGGTTGTTGTAGAACGCCATGCCGAACTTGGAGATCTTGAGCGACGACTTGGCCGTCGCGTAGCGCATGTAGAGCACGTAGCCGGCCGTGGCAGCGCAGTTGAGGAACATCCACAAGTAGCCCGCGAGCGTGCTGGGCGACGCGTGCTTGCCGCCGCCCACGTCGCTGTACGAGGACATGACCGCCCCCATGAGCATGATGCCGAGGCTCGCGAGCACGAGCACGCCGACCTTCTCGCCGAAGAGGCGCCACTCGCCGAAGACGATGATGATGTTCGTGACGTTCTTGAAGACCGTGACGATGTGAATCGGGAGCCCCGCGGTCGCCTGCGTGCCCGTGTAGAGCATCGCGACGAAGAAGAAGGTCACGGGCGCCCACTTCTTGGCCGTCTCGCCGTTGTAGTTGTCGTACGCGACGAGCTTGCGCATCTTGGCGAGCTCGAGCACGAGCACGGCGATCGCCGCCTGCGCGAGCACCACGAACATCTTCTCCTCGAACGCGAAGTACTTGCGGCCCACGAGGTACCGGTTCGCGAGCACCATGACGTTCGACATGACGCTGTACACGACGCACGAGAGGATGGACATGAGCAGCGACGCGCGCACTTCCTGCTTGGCCTTGTCGCTCATGGTGGCGAGGGGAGCGGGCGGTGGTGCAGGCGGGTGGTAGTGCAGGCGGCGACACGGGCGACAAGCGACTCGCGCGCACGGAGGGATCTCTCGGAATGAGCTCATGATGACAACGCGGCGAGACCATTCTGCTCGCGCTACTTCATGACGCGAAACAAGTTACTTTGTGTTACTTTTGGTACTGTACCGCACTCGGATGGGCACACTCTGATGTGGGTGCCGCTTTCAGCGGTACGTATCTTCAAACGACACGTTGGACAGCATGCCAGCTCGTCCCCACCACCAGCAGCAGCTGGCGTTCAGCACTAGCGTCGCGAGCAGCTACGGCGACCTCTTCCGTGCCGATAACAACAGTCCAGCCGCACGACACTCGCATGCTGTGCCGCGACACGTGCAGTTCGCGGTGCAGAACGTGCCGCCGTCGCCGCCGCTGCGCCAGTCGCGTCAGAGCGACTCGGAGGGTAGCAGCTTCGTGACAAGAGCCACTGCAGGCTCCGCCAGCTCTGTCGTCGGTCACGGCAGTAACACAGCGCGAGGCTCACATATATACACCCGAACTACAAAACCGACAAGCCAGCAGAAGGCTCTGATGGTGAAGAAGGTGACAACAGCGACAGCGGCAGCGAAGAAACCGGTGTGGGACGCGGACGTAAGGCATACGCCACCGCTCTTCGACACGACGATCAAGAAGGCGGCGCTCTTCCAGCCGCGATCGGGGGACCGCAAACAGGAGCTGGAGGTGGAAGCGAGGGATCTACGTGACCGACCGAGCCGCAGATCTGCGCCATCTGCGATGTCGACGGCAGCGGCGCACACGAACCTCCAGCGAAAGAAGAAGCTGCGTGCGAACACGGTGTCGTCGTCGTATCGGAATGCGAAGAGCTCTGTTCCATCATCACGACCTCCGCAGGTACCATCGCGGCCGCCCAAGGACTTCGTGCGCCTCAACTTCGAGCAGATCACCGGCAGATCATTCGATCAACATGCAAAGCAAAACCGACGACCAGCGTCCTCGCGCTCGAACGTGTTCGACCGACTGTCGAAACCCACCATGTCCGCGTCACTTCTTCGAGCCGTGTGGTTATCGAGTTCATCGGAGTTGGAACACTCTGGTCCGCCTGCTATGGAGTCGACAGCACAGGACACGAGAAAGGTACGTCTACTCCATGCTCAAGTCCCTTACTCTCATTGCTTACACTCGCTTGCTAATGGTCTCGCAGGACATTGGTGGCAAGGATGCAACCGTGTCGCCGATGCCGCCGATGTCGCCGAGGAGGTTCATTGACGCGGAAAAATCACCGCAGCTGTCGATTCGCGTCGATTCGCCTGTGATGCGGCCGAGTCCCAACCAAGAGCGCAGTCCCCAACTGTCGCCGAAAGCGTCTCGACCTCCAACTTCTCAGTCTCCCCGAGCCTCGCGCTCTCAAGCAAAGACAAGCTACAGTGCGAACGTGTTCAGCGTACTGGATCGTCAGCAGCGTGGACGGATCGGCGTGAACCAGATCCTGGACGGACTCCGGCTCTTGGGGCTGCCAGCGACGCACAACCAGGTGCGATCGCCGTAGGATACACAATGGCTCTCCGATCCTAGGTTCACCACGCAACACTTGCGCGTGTCTAGATATCCGACTACGTGTACCTGATCCACGAAGGCGACCGCAACACGATCAGTCTGGAGGAATGGGAGATCCTCGTCGGCACTCTCGACGCGGCATCCCAGCCTGTCCACGACTCGCTGTCCCAGCCGGAGTACGGTGGCATCGAGCAGCAACCAGGTTCAGCGATACCGATGAACTCGCCGCATTACCAAGAAAGCCGAGGAGGGACTCCGATACGATCGAACCACTCGATCCAGGCGTCACCGTCGCCCAGATGTGCTACGATTGCCGAAGACCAGTCGAGACATCACACGTCAAGAACACCAGGCGAGATGCATCGCAATGCCGCTGACGATCGTGGACTGCTCGATGACGATCACAGATTCCGCTCCGGTTTCTTGAGCAGTCGTGGCGAGGAGATCGCACACGCTGCCGCCTCGGTCTCGTGTTCCTACAGGATTGGACATGCGCACCCTCGACTGCCATCGATCTCGCTTGGGAATCATGCAGACGAGACTTTGCGATCGATGTACCAGCACCGCGGCTCGAAGTTGTCGCTCGTTCTGTCTCAAGAGAGCCTCTCCAAGGTCGCGAGATACTCGGATGACTTGGCTTCCGCGATCTTGGACGACCTCCTTCTGGTTCGGTGTTCATTGGTGTCGCTCTCAGTCCTGCGCGGTTTGCATTGCCTGACCGATCTTATGTGTGATGTTGATGACACTCCCAGGACACGGTCGAGGTGCTGAATGACGAAGAGCTGCGTGTCACGCGACACCACGTGGATCTTCATCACGCCACCCAGTTGGATGCGATTCTCGACGAGATCAGGCGCGTCGAGGAGCACGAGGATCAGCTCATTCAGCAGGGACTCGCTTTGGGGTATGCCACTCCGCAGCAACTCAAGTTCTCGAGTCTCGATTGCGTGGAGCAGTCAGCTGCCACCACCAGCGAGGAAGTTGCTGCTCCTGGTGCTGCGACTTCAGCTCGAAAGAACGTCGAGGCACTCGTGCTCCCGCTCGGGGTCGTAATGGCCCTCGATGTCCCAGGACAGCCGCTGCACGATCTCGACAACGACCACCCCGGCGTTGTGAACAGCACGGACACCTCGACCGAGGAACCATTCGACACACCTGTGCTCTCATCATCGGCGAGAACTAGGAAATGTCGAGCGATCACGACTTCGATCCTGCACGGACACCGATACCTGTCGATCGAGAAACGAAGACAGAAGTTCCAGAGCTACCGGCGTCTCGCCGAGGCGTCGCTAGCAGGATCCGGCTTGGAGCAGCCGGCAGTTGTCGAGATGTACGTCATCTCACTTGCCGTGGTTGAGTTCTGTGGTGGTTTCTGAGGTTGTGCTGTGGCTTGGTTCAGACTTGAGGAGATGCTCTTGGACGATCTACTGGAGGACGTCGCGTTGGATTTAGACACCAGCGTCACGGCGCTCACCGACACTCTTGTGACCACCCTGATCTAATCGGTATCGTCACGCGCCGTTGCGTGCCGTGAGTTGCTGTAGCGTCTCCTCAGCCTGCTCAGTCGCCAGTCGCTTCTCAGTCCGAACAGGAATCTCCTGCCATTGGATCTTCTCCTCGTACTCCTTGCGCTCGAGCCGAATACCAGCAGCCACGTCGTCGACCAGAGTCTCCAAGCATTCCAGTACATGCGCAACGAGTTGCTGCTCAACCGCGGTGTCCTCACTGATCGCGATTCGGACATCGGAGATCACGCTCGAGTATCTCGTGTGTGCAGGTGGTACACGAGCATCTGCTGCTTTCTCCAGCGCCTTGAAGCTCTTCGCTCGCCGCGTCGCCCGCACGAGCCGGCGGAAGAACATTTGAAGCACGACACTTGCCTCGCTCTCGATCACTCGCCGCGCTTGGTGGCACTCGAACACGAAGACGCCTCGATCAGCGAACGACAGCGGTAAAATTGCCGTCGCGGGATCAATGAGGTTCGAGCGAAGCGCCAGATCCATCGGAGTCATCCATCCCAGTCCTCTCAGCGCTGGCACGAGTGCTAGCGGTAGGTCGATTCGACCGACCCACTTCACCATCGACAGCTCCAGCCAGTACCAAAGCCCGCCCTGGCGAGCACTCTCACTTCGTTTCGCTTGCCTCCGCGTCAACGACCACCACAGCGCAGCATGAGAGACCCCTGCTCGTCGAACCTCCTCCAGCGCCGCGAGCGTCTCGGTATTTGGAACCAGGAAGCGTATCGGCAGGCTCCTACTCACCACACGCGCAGCAAGGATAAGGTAACAGTCGTCGAACCTCACTCGTTGCCACACTGACTCAAGCGTACCCGGCCTCGCAGATCTTTGGCAGCTCGGAACGCTCGCTCACAGTCAGCGGCGAGTTTGTCACGGCGATCAGGATGCTCTCGAGTTGCTCGATCGTCACGGAGCCAGATCCACTCGCGTCTGCACGAGAGAGTTCGCCTCCGATCGAAACAGAGCACGCGTACGCAACAATATACAAGCGGTGGAGAAGCCCAGCGATCGCTCCTTGCCAGCCACGAGAGTCGTGGAATAGCAACGGAGACTGACGCACTGGGGTGCCGTGGCAGTCTGCAGTGTGATCCTCGGCAGCGAGCGTGCTCGGGCTCCCGACCACCGAATGGAGAGTCCCCAGGTAGTGCGAGGTGAACGTGCGGGCTTGCTGCGTGTTCCTGAAAGCGCGAGCATTCCTGTTCCGCACGATCTCTTCGATCTCGTGAAGCATCGCTTGGATGTCGCGGGTGATGGCGTTATCAGGACAGATCTGGAGCGCGAGGTCGAACTGGTGCTTCGCGTCGACAAAGTCCTGGGCACGAGCGAGCGCGACCCCGAGGTTGTACCGCGCTTTCCATGATGCCGGGTCGAGATGGAGGCAGTTTCGATACGCCTTCGCCGCGTCCTCGAGGTGGTCGAACGTGAGGTAGATGGAGCCCGCATTGAGGTAGAGCGGCGGCAGGCGACACTCTTTCGGTCGCAACGAGATGATCTCGAGCAGCAGGTAGAGCGCCTCGATGACCCCTCCTCGCTCGCCGACCACGAGCAACTTGTACGCGTCTTTCTTCGCCTTCCGCCACGTCCGCGGGGTCACTCGCTTCTCTTGGAACCGCATCGCGTAGCGATACTCCTCGAGCGTCTTGAGCGTGATCGGCGGCGGGTGCTGAACCCTCCGGTTGTCCTCATCTGCGCGAACGAGCAGTGGTCGCCTAACCGACGGCGACGAGAGAGAGGCGAGTGTGGTCGCTGTGTGGAGCGAGACGACCGAGGAGCAACACTCGTCGTTCTTGTACCGCCAACCGTCGAACATGGTATGCTTGGCTTCGAAGTCCCGGAAGTCGAAGAATCTCCCCACGAACTCGGAGCTCGAGAGAGAGATCCTAGCATCAACATAGGCGGTGAGAATGAGCTGTCGACGACACTCTGCGCTCAGTAAGCGGGTTGCGTACGTGAGCAGCCTCTGTAGCTCCTGACAGAGCTTCCACGGCGCCGTGAAGTCGCTGAAACGCGTCTGTGCGGCTCGCAGGAGCTGTCCCGCGCCGCGCTGCATCCACATCGTCGTGACCATCACCACCACTGTGAGAGTGATCGTCACGACAACGGAGTACCACTCGAGTCACAATAGAGAGAGAGAGAGCGACCGCACTCTCCGTGCGTCGAGGCGGAGCGCGTTGCTGGTCACCAGCAGCTCATGGAGCAGCCGCAGCACAGTTCGCTGGCGGAACAGCAAAAGAAAGCGGGCATCGAGCGCGGCGCACTGAGCCGCAGATCGAACGCGACGGACGGCAGCGCTAACGACTCACGAGCGCGTCCGTCGCGAGACGCGTCTCCGGCGTCAGCGCTGCCAGCAGCCGAGCCAGCTCGACCCGCACCAGCCGCAGATCTGCGAGCGGCACTCGTGAGAAGGCGTCCGCGATCGCGTCCGCAGTCGGCAACGCGCAGTGACGCACGGCGGTGCAGCATCGGGTGCCGGAGCTGCGGGTGCAGCGCCAACAGTTCAAGCACCAGCAGCGGCGGCGTCGCGGACGTCGCGCGCCGCCAGAGCGCGTTCTCAAGGCGGGCGAGCGGCGCTGCGCATGCGGGAGGAGCGACATGAGCGAGAATCCCGTATGCATGAACAGCAGTAGAGGCATATGTGGCTCCATGTGCTCTCAGGCAGCAGCCAGCGTCGCCACTGACCGACGAACGGGAGCACGGCTGTCATGGCTCTTGATGCCGCTTGGAAAGCCACCTGTTTCCCCCGATTAAGTGCGACGGCGCACTTCAATTGCGTCTTTGAAGTGCGTTTCCGTACTTGAGCGGAGAGCCAAGTGGTTTTCCGGCTCTTTTTTGGACTGGCTATGCAGCCCATCCTCGACACTCCCTTTAGGTACGAATTTGCATGGCGTCGGCGCTTCACTTGATTTCAGTAAGCGCGGCACGCCGCCTGGCGCCACGCACGCGAGCGTCGATCGAGCGGTTGTGAAGCTCTCCCATTCGCGTTTCGGAGCGCATTTGCGCGAGCTGCAGCAGAGACGGAGGACGTGACGGTCTCCCACACGTGGCAGTCTGAAGGTTACGCAGCAGCACACGAGCGTGTCGAGAGCGAGAGGCAGGTTTCACCCGCAGATCGCAATCCGAGAGGAAGCAAGCAGAGCAACAGCCCATGGACGAAGGTACTGCGTCCGACATGTCAAGAGCCGAGATGCCCGCGACGGACGGTACTCACTCTCTCGCTTGCCACCGCAGAGCTCAGCCAGGTGAGCGGCCGCGTGCGCGCGCTGCGCGAGATGTTCAACAAGGCGCCGCCTGCCGACGCCGCTGCGTCCAAGACGCCGCCAGAGCGCAAGGCCGCGAACAAGTTCCTCGCGAATCGTCGCGGCAGTGGCACGCAAGGTACGCAAGCAGCGCTCCACAGACTTGTCGCCCATATCGATGTCGTTACTGAGAAAGGCTCGGGTGTCAAAAATGCCGATTTTGACGCAGACAAACCTGCCGCTGGCATCGACACGTTCGAGAACAACGTGCTGCGCAAGCTCCGGGAGCGCAAGGAGGCGGAGAAGAAGGCAGCGGAGGACGCGGCGCTCGCTTCCGCGAGTGTCAAGAGCACGCGCACGTTGGTGGATGACGCGGCGGAGGCACAGCGCCAGCGCGAGGCGGAGGACCGGCGTATCGGTGCGTGCGCGCTCGCACTGTGGCAGCGACGACGAATGAGATGGGGCGTAATTGACAGTGACTCCCGTCCTGACAGCGCAAGAGCACAAGGAGCTCTACTCGCAGACGACGTCGTACGCGCTGGATGACCCCGTGTACCAGCACGCGCAGAAGCGCAAGGAGAACGAGCGCCTGGCGGAGAAGGAGGCGAAGGAGTCGCTGCTGCAGTTCGCGCGCAGCGGTGCGTGCGGCTCTCGCGTGGTCGGTTGTGTGCAGTGACGGCTCATCGACGCTTGTGGTAAACGTGCAGGCGACCACGACCACCTGTACACGCACGCGGTGAAGCGCAAGGAGGACGAGCTGAAGGCTGGTGCGTCACCTGCGAGAAAGCGGGAGACGGACTCGCTAAACTGATAAGTTGCCTTCTGGCTGCAGAGCGCGATGCGAAGGACTCGCTGCGTAAGTTCAGCGGCGCCAAGTCGTTCATGGATGAGAAGTTCGAGGAGAAGCGGCGGCAGGAGGAGGCGGAGCGCCAGAAAGGTGCGCTGCTGCTGCTGGCTCGACGGGTGGCGTGATGGAGGAGGAGAGAGGACGCGAGATGGCTGACGCTCATGGCGTCTGACAGTGCAAGAGACGATGAACGCCATCACGCGGAACAACTACTCGTCGCCCGAGTTCGACCCTGCGTACGTGCGCGCGAAGGAGCTCGAGCAGATCGAAAAGGAGGCCGAGGAGAAGGCGAAGGCGAGTCTCCTACAGTTCTCGCAGCACGACGTCTCGCACGAGATGTTCATGCGCAACGGCATCATGGTGCGCAAGACGTCCATCGACTCGGACACGTCGAGCACGAGTTCGTCGTCGTCTCCAGGTATGCACGCTTGCTCTGTGGGTACAGGTGCATTGGACGAGTGCTGATGTTCTCCATATTGTCTCCCGATCGCAGCGATCCCAGCGACAAGCTACCCTTTCACGGACAAGTCGCGGAAGAAGTCGCCGAGTCCGGCGGCGATCAAGGCGGTGGCGCGCTTTCAGCAGCAGCTCGCCGAATCCCGCGCACAAGAAGAGCAGAGAGCGGTGCGCAAGGCATCGATCGAGCTGGCGCGCAAGCAGTCGTTCGAAGGGCCTCCCCCACTCCCTCGTCAAGGTATGCTCGCCACGCGAATGTGCACACGGGAAGGCTCGAGATGCTCAAACGGCGTGCATGTGCGCGACTCGCAGAGCCCGACATGGAGCAGATCAAGACTTCGGTCGATGCGTCGAGCGTGTCAGTCAAGTCCGCAGCGCAGAAGTTCAAGGAGATGGAACGCAAGGCTGGTGAGTTTTCTGGCGCGTGGACGAACGCAGTGCAGCTGCTACTGGATGTGTCTGACAGCGAGAGTGTGTTTCGTGCAGCTGCCGACAAGGCTCTTGCGGCGGCGGAGAAAGCGAAGACGACGAGCAAACTTCCGCGCCGCAACACTGGATCCAGCGACGACACTGCTGGGCTGTCGCTCTTCGAGCTGCACGCTAGGAACATGCGTCAGCGCGAGCAGAAGACCAAGGCGATGGGTGCGTCGATCTTTTCACACTGCATTTGCACAAGCGGATGCGCTGACTGACACGGTACGCACCACGCGCGGCTGGCAGAGCAACACACGAAGGAGCGTATGGCGTATACCATGCCGGTCGGCCAGTCTCGGAACACGATGGCGGTTCGCCTCCAGCGAGTGGTGCGTGGAAAGCTGGCGCGCCGCCGCTACCTTCGTCGCGTCGACGCCGCGAAGTCGATCGCTGTCTTCCTGCAGTCGAACTTCCGACGTCGCAACGCTCAGAAGACTGTTGCAGAGCTTCGACGGGAGTTCCAGCAGCGAGTCGCAAGCATCGTTCTCATCCAGAGGCTTCTCCGGGGCGTGATCCAGCGCCGAAAGTATGAGGTTCAGATCTCGTCGGCCGTCGTCTTGCAGTCGGCGATTCGAGCGCGTCTGGCTCGGCAGCGCTACACATCGATGCTTCGGGCGATCTCTGCGATCGAGGCATTCGTCCGTCGTGCGCGCGCTGCCCGGCAGGCACGAGAGGAGCTTCGCGCGCGTCGCCAGCTTCACGCCGAGAAGGTTGCTGCCGCGACCAAGATCCAGGCGACGTTCCGCGCGCGCAAGGAGCGAACCAGCTTCTTTGCGCAAGTGCGCGCGATCGTCCTGCTCCAGAGCGCATGGCGTCGCTCGCTCGCCGTGAAGGAGTTTGTGGTGGTGAAAGCGGAGGCGGAGGTTCAACTCTGGATGCGGCAGGAGGTCGAAGAGACGATGTCGATCCGGATCCAGAAGCAGTGGCGTGGACGCAGTGCGCGCCAGGAAGTTGGCTACTTGCGAGCAGAGGCTGCAGCGGCGGAGCGTCAGCGCCAGGCTGAGCTGGAAGACAAGATGGCGAAGCATATTCAGGCGCACTGGCGAGGTGCGAACGCTCGTTCGAGTGTCGCAGTGCTGAGGGAGGAGCGCCAAGCGCAGCTCGAGAACGCGATGGCAGTGAAGCTGCAGTGCACTTGGCGAATGACTGTGGCGCGCGCCGAGGTCAACATCCTGAAGGCTGATGCCATGCTTCGCGAGCAAGAACGCGTGGTCGCGTTCGAGAACAT